>JAZBGZ010000014.1:62643-73852 GCA_037414795.1 Stenodera caucasica
ATTTTGAGAGAACATCGTCGTATTTTCACTAATCGGTTGTTGTACATTATAGATTTGTTTCAATATATTTATTGCGTCAGGTGATGGATTTTGTAATAATTTATTTTTCATCATAGCCTGTTGTAATAATACTTGTAAATTATATTTATATTGTTGTAAAGTGTTTGTTTTCACTGCTTCATAAAACATGAAACGTATCTCTTCCATACTATAATCAACAAAACCAGGATATGGTGATTTCTCTTTAAATGGTGAATACGATGATAACAACCATTGACCACCTTTTTCAGCTATTAACATATCATTAATCACAGATTTTATCAAAATATTCATATCGATATTTGAATTCGTATTGTGCTGTTGTTGTTGTGGTTGTTGAAATGATGGCTGTTTTGGTTGTTGAAATGATGGTTGTTTTGGTTGTTGAAATGATGTTGGTTGTTGATACGATGGTTGGTGTTGTTGGAATGATGGTTTTGTTTCTAAATTTCTCAATAATACGGACGTTGAATTCGTATACCTGTTATCTGAAATCAAATAAATTTAGAATGGAATGAAAAATAAACAAAAATTGTAATTACCTCCAGGCATTTGATGATCAAATTTACAACTATTACCATATCGGCAGGTGCCTTGTTGATAAAACCGGCAAAGAACCATGTTTTATGAATTATTTAATTTATTGAAATTGAAAAAAAGTCAAACAATTCGTAAATATATACAAAATAAATTTAGAGGTTATGTTTCGGCGCTAGCGATAGGACACAATCACGAACTATCAAAATAAATTGAAATACTTAATTTTATAATTTATTTTCTCAATAGCTGGAGAAATAGGAATTAAAAAAAAAAAACAATTCAGAAATAGAAATCAATTCATCTTTCAAAGAGTGTCAATTTTTCTGAATATTTTTTTTACTTTCAATTTTACCACATATTTGTATCTACAGATTATTTTTTTAAATATTTTAATCGACCTTGTCCTTTCAATTGATTATTTTATCATCCTAAATTATAAATAAAATAATTTTTCTCTTCCTAATTTCATCACTATAATTACAGAATTATTTCAAAATTTTATATGAATTATTCACTAAAGCAACTCTTATAAAAGATATTAAAGATATGATTCTTATGAAATTGGAATTATCTTTGATTTTTGGATTTTTATGAGATTCTTCTCCAAAATTTACATACCCCAATGCATAAGCATATTGTATATAATCACAACTGATACAATTAATTTATCAATAATTATTTGTAAAAAATATTTATATCCAGATGGTGATTTTTCTTTATTTAATGATTCAATTTGATTTCTGTAACTGTTCATTTCTCTTTCAAATGTTTCATTTATAACTATTAAATTTTCATTAATAATTTTCGATTGCTCGTAATTCAATTGTAAACATTTCAATTTGGTTAATAATTCAATATTTTTATTGTTCAATTCATCAGTTTGTTGATTGAAATTTTCAACTTGTAATTTTAATATTCCTATTTGATTTTCATATAAATTGATTTTTTCTTGATTCGACTGTTTTTCAAATGCAAATTTAGAAATTATTGATTGAAATTCATTATCTTTGAAAGCTTCTAATTCATTTTGATGATTTATCAAATCACCAATTTTCTCATTCAATAATTCAATTCGATTATTATATTTATTTTCAATATTTTTCTTCTCAATTAACTCATTTTCTAACTTAGTAATTTTCTCTAATAACTCATTTTCTCTAGTCAGAAATTTACTTTTCAAATTATCTATAAGAATTTGGCTACCCATTTTTTGCTAAAATCAAAACAATAAATATTTAATAAAAATGATAACAATATTAATACTTGGTTGTTAATCGAATTCATATCTTTTTTTAGTTGATCTATCATTCCATTTTGTTTTTGTTTATTCAAATAATTCATAATTTCTAATTCTTCTTCTAATTTAAAATTTCCCATTGATAATTCATCATAATCTTTCTCTAAAATCGATAAACGTGGATGAATTATATTTTTTGGTACTGATGAATTTGAATTATTCTCAATAATTTCATCTACATCTCCATCATCTTCTTGTTCATTATTATCATCATCATCACAATTATAATTAGTCTTTTCTTTTAAATTTGGTGGAAATATTTTAATATTCTCCAAATCAATTTGTTCTTGTACATTTGAACTAATGTTATTATTATTGTTATTAATATTGTTGCCATTTTGGAAAAATTGCAACATTTTCAATTGTTCTTGTAAACGTACAATTTGTTTCAAATTTTCATTCTTTTCAGCCTCTAAATTTTTCGTTTTATTTAATTGTTCATCTAATTGTTCTAATAATTGTTGATTCAATTGTTCGTAATGTTTTTGTACAACTTGTTCTTCTGTATAAATTTCATTAATAACTGGTTTATTTTTAACAGTTTTTGCACGTTGTGCAAAATTCAAACTCGATAATGTATCATCAATTGATATTGTTGTTATTGTTGTTATAATTAATGTATTTGAATTACCGCCTAATGAATCTTTTAATAGACGTGTCAATTTCGAATCACGAAAATTTATAAAGTCATTACCATCGCTCAATTGTCTTATAACTAAACTCAATGTCGATAAAGATTTATTAATTGAATTACCTTCTTTGAATCGTATACCAGTTGCTTTTGTTTGTGTACAACGTTCAGAGCCGGCTAGATCAACAAAATTCAAATTTGATATCTGTAATGGTTGATTATTATTCTCTTTTCGTATTCGATGATTATTATCATTATTATCACCACAATAACCAACGAAATCATTATTTTGTATCAAAGTCGATTCAATTATTATACGAAATATTGTATGTGAACGACTAGAATATTCGTTCATATTTGTACTACCAAAATGGCGATTTTGATTGCCTAATTTAATTAGATTATAAACCTCTTCACGTTTTAATGCCAATTCTTCTGTTACATTTTGTAATAAGATTTGCCCATTTAATTCACATATCTTGATTTCTTTGAATTTTTCGTTAGGATTTTTCAATAATAAATCATTTATTTTCTCGTTATAAATTTCAACATATGATATTCTCAACAAAAATTTACGATTGATTGTATTATCAATATAATTAAATAATTGTTTAATTGATAATGGCATAATACCAGGATCATCATCATTACCTAACATTGTGAATGTTTTTCCAGATGATGTTTGACCATAGGCGAAAATTGTTGAATTTATACCATTCAATGTTGATTGAACAAAATCATCTACAACTTCTTTATAAACATCACCATTCGATTTATCATATGGGAAAATATGGTCTTCGATAAAAAACAAAAAGTTTAGATTTCTCATTAATTAGTTAATTACATTTTTACCAAAAGTGAATGGTTCACCGATTCGCTGACCATCCGAATTTATTTGGAAAATATTACAATCTTGAATCATCCATTGTGGCGTCAATTTTTTCGTAATTTCTGATTCGATTAATGGACGAATTCGAATTGCCACTTTAATATTACTAATAGACATTATTGTTTTCAATTAAATAACATTAAACAAACAAACCGATTCACTAATACAAAAATTTCACAAATACTAATACAATGGCGAAATTTCGAGTGAAAATCAAAAAAATTTACACATAAAATTTAACATTTCACTAAGTTACTTTTCAAATTTTCATTGACATCCGAATAGTAGACTCTATTGGCCAGCGCTGGAAAGAATAAAGTCCTTGGCCACTCCGATAGATGGCTATACTGTCCTACTATTATGTTGTTCTTTGTTTATCTTTACGTCCAGCTTTTATTAATTCGGATTTTGAATCAATAATTTTGTTCAATTAAATTCTTCAAAGTTCAAACTTACTCAAAATTTAATTCAAAATCAATACTACAAAAAATTATTTATGTTCAAAATAAACAGTGTATATTTATTGTAATTCTTCTAGTACGTACTTTTTTATAATTAATTAATTCTAATATTAATAAAAAAATTCAATCATTTAAATTATGTAATTAAAAAAATTCAATAAATAACAAACCTTTCAATTCTTTTTAAACTTCTTATTACAACTCCTTTGTTTCATATGTTTTTTTTTCGGTGATGGGGTTATTGTTCTATCGTTTTTATGTTTATCATCAGCAATTTTAGAAGTCTAAATTTAAAAGAAAAAAAAAACATTGATCTTGAATTCTAATAAATGATCGAATCCGATTTCAATTACCTCTAATAATCTCTTACTTCTTCGTCTTGTTCTCGTGTTCTTGTCTTCATCATTTTTATCATTAATTTGACTTTTATCTTTCACTTCCTATATAAATAAACCATTGATGGTTAATAAAATTAAAAAATATATAAATAAAACAAACCTCTTCTTCCTTATGATTCTTTCGATTCTTATGCCTCAGTTTTATTTGTTGATTCTCTACTATTGGAGACTTATTTTGATTATTTTTAGTTTTAGAATTCTAATTTCAGAAAGAAAAACAGTAGATCTTAACTTATGACTAAAATCGATTCAAATTACCTCTAATAATCTGCTACTTCTTCTTCTCTTTTGAATATTTTCTATTCGATTAGTTTTATTATCACCACTTATATTTAATCTTTCCACAACCACCACTAATCTTCTATTTTCTGTTATGGTATTATTTTGATCGGTTTTATCATTATCATCATCAATTGGATTACTATCAGTATTTTCGTCTGACTGATTCACAACAATTCCACTATTATTGGGAGATTCTTCTATTGGCATATTTTGTATATCTGTTAAAAATTTTTCTAAATAACGTTTGGCTATTCTATCTTGAATTTTCTATAAAAAATATATTAATTGTATTAAGATCTATATTTTCATTTAGAATAATAAGATATCAATTTTCTGAGTACCTCCAAAACAGTTTGAACTTGCTGAATAATTTCATTACGTTCATCCAAATTATTTAAAACTAGATTAAGATGTGCTACAATTTTTGTTAATAATTGTACAATTTTCTTATTGGAATCATCAGAAATTTTCCTAATTATATCCATTACTGACATACGAATTTTTAGCTTAAAAATGAAAAAATGATTATTTAATTAAAAACTATTACAAAAAATTCACTCACTTGTTTTTCACAATTGATTAATGCTATAAAAAAATCTAATATATGATTTAAGTTAATTTGTGTCAATGGGCTATTTTTTGGTGCATCAATTATTGTCAATAAAACTGGTACAATTGAATCACGCAATATTTCAATGGAATTATCGGTATTTTTAATGAAACATTCAATTAATAAACCATAAGATGTTAGAATTTTATCATCTTTTTCAACAACTGGATTGAACCATTTTAATAATAAACGACTCAATATTGTTGGTGTGAATTGAACATAAGGTAAAATTTTACAAAAAACCATTATTGTTAACACTTTCACATCTTCCATCTGAAAAATTGGAATAAAATTTAAAATAAAATAAATACAAATATTCAATAAATTACTTCATTATCTAAAATTGTTAAAAATGCATCTAAAATAATTGAAAATGATATAGATTCAGTTAATTGGCTTGTATTACCATCGAAATCTTCCTGTATTGATTGTACATATAACCGACGTTTTGTTGTATTGTGAGTATTATTTTCTAGTTTTATTATCTCAGTACTATAAAGGCATAATAAATCAGCAAAACCTTTCAAGACAATTTTTAAAGCTTTCATATTTGTATAATTACCATATTTATAGAGTAAAATCTAAAAAACAAAAACTATTGATGATTATCGTTATAAATAATAATAGTTACTCGCTTGCCTCTAGTGAAGCATACATTTCGTCATTCATCACGTAATAGTAATTATAATAGATTGGTATTAAAAGAAAAAAAGCTAGATGGCGAACGAATAACTGATATTGTTCCAATAATAATTACCGGATTTAGTAGATCTCGATAATATTGTTCAGCCAAATTTTTATCAGTTAAACAATATAAACATAAACATTCAAAATAACGCCATTGTATTTCATTATTATCATTATTGGTTATTGATAATAGAAGATCATCTTTTAAATTTAATAAAATCGGTGTTAATTTATTGATTTTATCCAATTTCAATAAGTTAATCAGAATATCCATGCAATAACAGATTGTTTTATCATCTGTCTTTTTCAATTTTACAGTATTTGTTGTTGATGTTGTTGAAACAGCACTATTTTCAGCTTGTTGTTTTAAAATATCGAATTCGTCACGTAATTTTTTAACTTCAACTTCAATTATACCAGCTTTTTCGAATTGTTCATTTTCAATAGCTTCCTCTTGTTCTTGTTGTAAAATATAAATTCGAGTACCCAATTGCGCAATCTTAATAACAACAATAATTACTTTAATTATTATCAACAAATATGTACACAAATATCTCAAACATGTTCTATCCTAATTATTAATCTATTTATTTGTTGTTAAGGGTAGTTGAAGAATTAAAAAATAATCGTAGTAGTTATGACGAGTAAAATAATTGCTAGTGACCATATCAATACATAGTTAAATTATGGAAAGAAATCATGTTTGAGAATAAATATGTGATTTGTTTAAATAAATAAATAAATTACTTTAAATTTCCTCTCTCTTTTGTCATCTTCAGACTCCATTTGCACAGCAACCGGTTCACGAATATTCATTATAATCTCATTAATATTATCAAGAAATTTATCAGTTTGTATATTCGATTTCAACAAGATTTTCACTAATTTCTCCAATAATTTATCACTATTAAATTGATATTGTGTTAAAGTTTTTGTTATTAAATTACGTGTAGCTACACGACCAACCTTTGAAAAATAATCAAATATAATTAAAACTGAGTTTTTTTTAAAATAATAATAAACATTACTTCATCTGAAAAATCATAGCCTCCAACAATTTTGAATAAATATAATACATTGAATTCAAATTCTGCAATTTGACAACTATTTAATCTTTTATGCGGTTTAAATGTTTCTTTGATTACTCTAAAAATAATAAATACAATTATAAAAATAATTGAATATCGAAAAATTTTTTTCTTACTGTTCAATATATTGACAAAACTGGGTCAATTCGGGTAAAATTTGTTCCAAATAATTATCAAAATTATCATTACGACGGAAATATTTGATTAAGCAGTACCAATATAAGATTGTTTCATTATTGAGATTTGTAATTTTGATTAGTTGATTTTCTACAGGTAGATATTCAATTAAATTAACAACTGGATGTGATCTGCAAACAAGAAATTTTTGAAATTTCTTAAAATTCTTTGAGAAAAAAATACAAACTTGCAAAAATGTTGTATGACTTGCTTTCCAATATCTGCCATTTTATTCAAATCATCATCGATTGATGATAATTTTAAACTTTCTAAAAATCTCAAATAATTATTATCATATGCTGTTAACCATTTGTTCAATAAAGTATCAAAAACGACATTTCTCACTTCTATATCACCATCATTTATACCGTTTTTCATAATAAATAAGCGATCTTTTATTGATAGAACTAATGGACCAATATCGGCCATTTTAGAATATGTTAAACAACGTACTTCTTTATCAACATCATTAATATATTCTTTCACTACTGGTAATGTATGATAACATATGGCTATTGCTTCCATTATAAGACGACGAATCTAAAAAATTCACAAGATTTTTCGATGAGAATTAATTAATCAATTAATTTTAAATAATTACGCGTTGATTATCATTTAAGCATTTCAAATAAGCTTTGATTACTGGGCAATCAGGATTTGATGGGTCTTGTAAGCGTCTCAATGCTGAAATTGCTAGTAAACGTACATCCAATCGACGATCTCCCTTTTTATTAAAAAAGAAAACAACTTTAGGTATAAATGTTACATTAATTTCATTTCATTTTACCTCTAATCGTTGTAACATAATATCTTGAATTTCATCACATAATGAGTTTTCTAATTGGACATCAACTCCAATATGTGATAGAACATTCGTTATGAATAGGCATGAATGATAACGTGCTTCAACATAATTCAAATCACAAAACTAAAAATCATTCCAATTAATCAATGAAGTAAGTAATAAATCGATAATTACAGGGAATACTTCAGTTAGTATTTTAGTTAAAAATTGATTATTTTGATCACCATCTGTTGTTTCTTCTTTTCGAGCGATCTCTGCGCAAAATTTTGAAAAAAAATCCAAAGATCTTTCAACAAATAGATTCTTCTTTATAACTTTCTGTTCAAAAATTTTAATTAAAATAACCATAAAACAGTTGATAAAGTCATCTATATGGGACTGAAATAATTTTTTTCACATTAATTTACTAACTGATTGTTTATACAAACTGGGTTATGTTTCTACCTGCTCATAAATTGTTCTCAATATACATAAATATTTTTCATGGCATCCCGAAGTGTGTTGGACTTTATCGAGAATTTCTATAAATTTTCTTCTTAGCATTTTTCTATATGTCTCTCATAAAATATAAAATTATAAAATAAACTCATTCAGATTAACTCAAACTAAAACAAAAACAGTTTAATTTAACGGTTGACGTACCGTTAAATATTATCGTGCTAAAATCTCTAGATTTTCAATAAAGTCCCTAAATTTGTACAAAACTAAAAACAGGAATCTATTCTTTATAAAAATTCGAATTTATTTTAGATTACTTTTTTTCAATAATTTTATTGAAATGTTCCTACAATATTAATATATCAAGTTTCAGCATAATTGACAGTAATATTCAACATATCAACAATAATTGTATTGAAAGTTATTGCTGATCAATTTAATACATACATATGTAGCTTTACAAGTTTGGAGAATACAGAACGTCTATCGAATTTACTATAGATATCTTGAGGTTATCGAGAAATGAATGCATTCATATCGAATAATAATCATTTAAACTTTTCAAATTTTTGTGCAGAATTTTTTGTCTCGTTAAATTTTTTAATTGTTAATTTTGCAATTTTGGTAACTTTCGTTTCATACAGTTGCCTACATAATCTTGACAATTGCCATTCGGTGTGAAATTCGCGATTTTTCCGAAAAAAGGCAAATAATTAGAAATAATTCCAATGGCGAATTTAATTAAGAATTTGCGATTAATTATTCGACATACTGAATATTTACGTACAATACCTAAACGTTGTTTAGTTACACTCCCAAATATCTACCAACAAAATCAAAGAAGTTCGATTAATGCTCGTGATTGCATCAATACAAGTTTTTCATCAATTCTACAGGTAAATTGTCCAATTATTCCGAAGAAAATCGATCAAATTATTCAAATTTATTTAGTTTCATTAATACAAAATTGATATTATTTGATTGGAGATTACATAACGTACATAACCTCACTTTTTTTATTAGATACGTTTTTATTCGCCTGAAATAGTAAAAACAAAACCAACACTGGATGAAATTAAAGAACGTGTTATAAAAGTTTGCTCGTCTTATGATAAAGTTACAGCTGATAAGGTATTTAGTTTGTAATTTTTCTTGTTTTATTATTTCAGAGACTGGATAGTGATATAAATACGCCACTTGTCCGATGTTACAGTGCCAAACCACCATTAACTTTAAAATTAATTAAAGAACGTGTATTGTTGGTATTAAAATTATACGATAAAATCAATCCAGATCAGGTAGAGTAATATTTGCACTTGTGGCTCTAGTCTCTGACAATAATAAATAACTGAGATTGTGAATGATTATCAATAAAAACAATTGTTTGTTGTTGTTCTAGTTAAAATTGGAATCACATTTCATCAATGATCTTGGCTTAGATTCATTAGATCATGTTGAAGTTATTATGGCGATGGAAGATGAATTTGGTTTTGAAATACCAGATGCTGATGCTGAAAAATTATTGAAACCAGCCGATATTGTACAATATGTTGCTGATAAAGAAGATATCTACGAATAATTTTTTCGTCAAGAAAAAATTGTAGCTTTATTGAAAAATTCGATTTCCTAGTTATACTTCTTGTAATTTTGTTTTCGTACCTATTAAATAAACTTTAAGAAATTAAGAAAAAATACTAAATTTAAGAAAATAGATTTATTATTTGATTATTCTTAAATATTAGAGGAGTAGGAAGAAGAAGACGGTAAAGATAAAGCACCATTATTCTCATCATCATTAATATTTAGAAATGAATGTAAAACATCGCTTGTCCATTTTTTAATTAGAAGTGGCGATATTTTTCGTTTTCGAAAAGAATTGTCCAGATTATTTTCTGGATTTATTCTAAATCTACGTTTAGTTTCATCTAAATGAAAAATCAGTTATAATTACAGTCTTTGTAAAAAATTATTCAGAAAAACTGACCTTCTGGTAATAACCAAAAGAATTTTTTTTCGTAAATCCGATTCAATCCAGGTATATTTTTAAATTTTTTATACAATTCTGGATTTTTGACAACCGATTTCAAACATAAAAATTCTAAACTATTTTCAGTAGATACAGAACATGTCATTTTCATTGCTGATTGTGCAGCTGTCGAACAAATCATTGGATGTAAATCGAGCAATTTCAAGCCAGTAAAAGCAACACCCAATGTTTTACGATTTAAAAAAAATTCTAAAGTACCACTGTACATATCTAAATAAACACCAACTAAACTACCAATACCAAATGTTGTACCGTAAGATTGTTTTATATTAGAATGTTGTATTACACCATCATACGAATAACCCCATGAATTTTTATCGAAACCTAAGAAACTGAAAAAACGATAGCGCCAATCTTCGATTATAGTTTGTGCTGTACCAACACCAATCATCTTAAAATTTATCAAAAAATATCAGCTAAGAAATCTTGTTAATGCAACAAAAAATAATACCACGTCTGTTCCATATAAATTAGACAAGACTTTCATCTCCCAATAGTGATGAAGATTTTTTTTGAATACTTTTTCACCACATAATACAGCTGTACCATTACTGTAAACTGGATGGAAGATAATTTCATTTGTATTCGTTATCAATACACTATTTGTTATTATATTATTATTATTTTCAATTAAATTATTTGTAGTGCTATTATTATCGAATACCCATTCATAAATACCAATTATACCACAATTACATTGTAATTTACCATCGTTTAAATTCTTTAAACAATTTTCGGTACAATATGGATTGATATTTTTTATCAAAAGATCTGAAATTTCCGGATTTGGTGTACGCCAATTATAATACATTATTCAATT
>JAZBGZ010000014.1:73925-99586 GCA_037414795.1 Stenodera caucasica
AATGATTTAAATGTCTCGATCACATTTATCACAGATAAGAGATTTTATAAATAAGTGGTTTGTGACAAGACATTTATACTCAAGAGATCATCAACACGTATTGACGCGACATCTGGTAAATGTATTGCAAATTAAATTTTTGGTACGTAGTTCAATTATTTCGAAAGTGCTAAACAACAATAATACTACATAAAATAATGATAATAAAACAATTGTAGCGAATTTTTGACGATCTGGAGACAATTTTTCAATAGACATGTATCGTTCAAAAAATTTTTAGAAACTACTTTAATAAAACAAAAATAATTAAAAATTGAAATAAAAATTAATTTCTAATCAAATTGACTGAGGAATAATGGCGGCTATAACAATTGAAGTGATTGACATTTTCTAGAATTTTATTAGATCACCATTTGTTTTATTGTTGATTTTCAATAACTGCCTTAAATAAACAGAAATATAAATATGATTACCGAAATTTCAACTATCTTATAAAAAAGCGAATTGAGAATCAATCACGATTAATATCATTCATAATTTGAATTAATTTAAGATTTTATTGATACAAAATTCAATAAATATCAAGTCGTTTATAAATAAAAGTCAATCAATTGTTGAAAGATTGTTGCTAATTTTTGGTTGAAAAATTTGAAATATATTCCCTAAGATAATTAAATATGATGGAAATTGAAAGAAATAATGATAATCAAGATAATTACCATGAAAGAGATGGTGTGAATGTTGAAAAATGTATCACAAATTCCAGGTATTATAAAATTTTGTCAATTTCATCAATGAATAACAAAAAATTCAACAATAATTGAATAAATTTCTCAATTTTTTTTATTATTTCAATATTTTATCCAATTTTAGATATATTAGTGACTTACGACCAATTGAAGAAATTCCTCATCGTTATCAAAAAATTTTTTCCAATTACCCTTGTTTCAATTATGTCCAGTCCGTTACATTCGACGATTTATTTTATTCAGGTATTTTGAACAAATTTAAATAGAAAAAAATTATTTATGTATAATATTAGAAATCAATGAAAAAAAAATCTATATTAATTTATTGAGCTGCAATTAGCTATCGCTTTTATAACCAATGTTACATCGAATTAAGAACCGAATTCTAATTGTTTCAGATAATTCTGTTGTTGTATCAGCTCCGACTGGATCAGGAAAGACAATAATTTTTGAACTGGCGATAGTTCAAGCTTTAATTAAATCCGAAGCCACTAATTATCAAGATAATTTCAAAATGGTTTACAGTAATATATTTCTTTAATCTATTATTATTATTATTGTTTTAATTCGTTTATTTTTTTAATAAGTCGCTCCAATGAAAGCTTTATGTGAAGAGAGATTAATTGATTGGCATCGTAAATTTAATGAATATGGCTTGAATTGTATATCGGTGACTGGTGATAGTGATAATATTGATATAAAAGATTTGATTTGTAATAATTTAATTATAACAACACCAGAACGTTGGGATTCGTTAACGCGTAAATGGAAAGACAATCAACAATTTGTTGAATTGATTAAATTATTTATGATTGATGAAATACACTTATTGGGTGATGAAAATCGTGGTGCAGTTCTAGAAATCATCGTAAGAAATCTCATTTATGAGTTCAAAAGATTTTATTTAAGAAAAATGATTTAAGGTTTGTCGTATGAAAACGATAGAAAATTCATTAAGAAATTTTGGCGATTGCGAGAATTTCAATAAAATACGGTTTATCGCCGTTTCAGCAACAATACCAAACATTGAAGATATAGCTGAATGGATTGATAAAGATGTGAAGTATTTTAAATTTTCCGATTGTGTACGTCCTGTTAAGTTGAAAAAAATTGTTCATGGTTATTATTGTAATCCAAAATCTACATTTTTCAAATTCGACTTATCTTTAAATTATAAATTGCAAAATTTAATTTTACAATATTCAGAAGGCAAACCGACTTTGGTAAAATTAAAAATATTACTTGAAATGTCCCAATTAACTTTGTAATTTTTTATTGCAGATTTTCTGTAGTACGCGGAAAATTGTGGAAATGACGGCTCAACATTTAGTAAAACATTTGACGATAAATTTGAATCTAGAACGAAAACAGTATTTACAAGAAACAGCATTGAAAATTCATGATAATAAAATTCGTGAATTATTAATTTATGGTGTTGGTTATCACCATGCTGGTATGTTACCAGAGACGAAAAGTTTAATAGAGAATTTGTTTCGCTCAAATAATTTACCAATATTGGTGACAACAAGTACATTATCGTTAGGTATAAATTTGCCAGCACATTTAGTAATTATCAAATCAACAAAAATGTATCAAAATGGCCAATTTATGAATTATACAGATACAACATTATTACAAATGATTGGCCGAGCTGGTCGGCCACAATATGATCAGACAGCAACAGCAATTATATTGACAACACAAAAAGATAAAGATAAATACGAGAAATTATTTGAAAATACACAAATAATTGAATCAAATCTACATAAACATTTGATTGAACATTTGAATGCTGAAATTTGTTTAAAAACAATAACAAGTTTAGATGTGGCAATGTTGTGGTTAACATCAACATTTTTGTATATTCGTGCTAGAAAACAACCGAAATCTTATGGAATTTCTGTACAAAACAAACAACAAATTGATAAAAAGCTATTAGAGATGTGCCAAATTGAATTAAATAAATTAGCAAAAGCGAAAATGTTGATAATCGATTTGAATATGAATTTACAAGCAACTTTAATCGGACAATTAATGGCGAAATATTATTTAGCTTTCGAAACTGTGAAATTATTCACACAAGTATGTTGTTTATACTCAGTTTAGAACGGTCAATCGGTATACGTTTTTGATTTTAGTTAAAAGGTGATGAAATTCTCCAACAAATCCTCAATCTCATCTCGAAATGTCAAGAATTTTCCGAAATGTATTTACGTGCCAATGATAAAAAATGTTTAAATCTATTAAATAAATGTAAAAATCAACAAACGATACGATTTCCATTGAAAGGAAAAATCAGAACTTTAGATATGAAAATTAATTGGTATTACATTATAATTAGTTATAATATAGGTATCATAATTTTTAATCAATTTTGATTTTATTACAGTTTAATTCAAGCAGTTTTGGGTTGTTTAGATATAAGTGATCATTCATTATTAGCTGAAACTTTACGTATAATGCGTAATGCTGAACGTATAATAAAAGGTTTAATTGAATATTTGGAGACATTGAATAAATATCAAGCATTATTAAATTCTATCATTTTATCAAAATGCTTCAAAGCGAAATTATGGGAAGATTCACCATATTTAACAAAACAATTGACCGGTATTGGTAACGTTATATCAAAACAATTGAATTATAATGGTAAAAATACATTCGATGCTCTATTAAATACAAATCCAAGAGAACTGGAAATGGTGATTTAATTATTATTTAATTTTACTCAATTAATTCTATGATTTTATAGATAATCAATAAAAAATCACCGTTTGGTGATAGAATTTTAGATGAAGTAGCACATATACCGAAATATTCATTAAAAATTAATCCACTTGATTCAAAACAATTTGAATTGATCATAATTTTAAAAAATTCAGAAATTATCGATAACCAATCAACAATTAATACAAATTTATTGATGTATCTAATAATTGGTGATTCAGCAAATAATATTCTACTTTATGAAAAATATACGTAATTATTTAAATAAATTTCGATTAAATTAAGTTGAAATTAATAAGCAATTGTTTTGTAGACATTCATATATGATTGAACATCCACAAATTGTGAGAAAATTTGAAATTCAAGAGAATATCGAATTTATTGAGGCCAACTTCATTAGTGATGACTTGGGTAATGTCTTTTAATTATTTATTGCAAATTAATTTGAATTTTCAATAAATTTAAATTGTAGTTGGAATTGATGCTACTCATAAAATCGATTTAATTATAAAGAAGGATTTCGAGAGACCTGTGAAGAAATGTAAAGAAATATCAAAAGCTAAGAATGATATATATTTGCAAACTTTTATCGATAAATATTTGAAAATAAAGAAACAAATTACAAAAAATGTTATGGAAAAACCCCAAAAAATTGCCATTGAGAAAAAAGTTGATGAAAATGATAAAGAAAATTTTCAAATCAGTTTATTACAAGAAAATCAAGGAGTTGACATACAGAAGCATAATACAAAAATCGTTTTAGAGAAAGAACATAAAATTGATGAAAATAATAAAGAAAATTGTCAAAATCATGTGAAAATTGGCTTAGAAAAATATCGATTTGTTCCAAAAAAGTTATCACATCATCAGCCACAAAAACAACAAGAAGAAATTAACGAAACAAATCCGTCAAAAAAAATCAAATTAAACGATAACAATTCTGATAGTGCTGATAAGAATGTTAAATGGCGTTCACCGTTAATTTATTCGCCGCCAGTCAAATTTTCGCCAAAATTAAATTTCAATAATAATGATAATAGTAACGATAATAGAAATAAACCAAATAATAACACAGAGTATATGGGGGAAAATTCAGGAAGTGAGGAGATTGTGGAAAAGTAATTTTAGAAAAGAATAAATAACAAAATATCACTAATCTTTTTTTCTTATAGAAACAGTCATGAGACTTTAACAGTATCGAGTTCATCTTCAATTATTTCAAATGATTCGTTGCTAAAGTTTGAGCAAGAAAAATCACAACCAATAATGAATTTTAGACCAATGGTTAAATTGAATTCGTCAAAATCTGGTGCTATATTTCCATTATCAGATAAATATTACCCATTTGATGATGATAATAGAACATTATCAATTGAAGATCGTGATACTATTTTTTCAACTTCGTTTTTAGAAAAAGTCGGTATTTTGAAGGCTGAAAAAGAGGGACGATCACAATTACAACAACAATCCCATCAATCACAACGAAATGATCGATTTAAATCAAGAAGTATCTCAGCGGTTGATTATTATTCCGAATTAATAACACCTAAAGATAATAATAATAAGGATTTACAAAATAAAATGTCCGATTTTCAGGAATTTAACTTTGAAAAATTCCAGAAGCGTTTAGATTATCCACAAATATCATCACCAGAATTGGTGAATTTGAATGAAAACCAGCAACAAAATCATGGAGTTACAAAGCCTCGACAAGAAAAATTTGAGAAGCTTTCAGATTATCCACGAATATCATCACCAGAATCGGTTATATCGGTAAATTCGAAGCTGATAGTGGGAGAGGAATTTTCTAATTTGAATGAAAATCAACAACAAAATCATGGAATTACAAATTTTGAGCCTCGACAAGATTATTTATGCTTCAATCAACGATTCTATCAACAAGATCAATTTAAGAATAATTATCGTCAACATCATCAAAATTTCTCTCTCAATTATCAAAATTTCGATAATTCACCATTATCAGTTCCAACATTATCATTACCATCATCATTAATAAATGGAAATTATCAACAAATGAATAATTATAATTCATCAACCATTTATGATAGAAATTTTGATAATGCAAGCTATAGTTACTTGCGACATGTTATGGATTCACCATCATCATTATCATTATTATCACCATCACCAATTATTGAGAATTTAATGATGGTTAATAATCGATATGAACGTTCAAATAATCTTCAATTGCCAAGAATTCAACCACAAACATCACCACAACTGCAACAACCGCAATGGAATTTCAATAATTTTACAGATTATTTCTATCAACAAAATCGTGATTTTTTTACTTCACATCAACAACAACAACAAGAAATGTTAAGACACTATATTGAACAAGATTATCGAAATCGTCAATTTATGATGGAAAAATTTTTAAAATCGATCAAAAAAGATCAACAAAATTTGAATTTTTAGTGCTTTTTCCTGTTTTGATGTTTCTTCTTATAAATTAATATTCTGTAACAAAATCTCAATATTTATCCATATTTTTGTTGAATAATTGTTTAAAAATAGAAATGAAGATATAATGATATGTTACACACAAGCAGGACTGGCTTGGAACACAAAAGAAACTTAATTAATGATTACTTGTTGTGAAACAATGAGATTTGATTATATTGATACAAGAGCAGCTCCAAGTTGGCCCTGCGCCCACTTTTTTATAAACTTTGTTACTCAAATTAGCTAGTTCCGGCCCTGTTTCATTTAGAACTCCCCATTTGATTGTTCTAGAACATACTTACAAACATATATACATATGTATAAATGCATAGGAAATTTTTATTAAATCTAATTTAATTTAAATCGTTCTATAAAAACATAAAAGGCAATTTTCTAATTTGGCGAATTACCAACTCCTTCCACTTAGGAATATTCCAATATTTATATTATATCGGAATGTGGTCGTTTTAAATGGTTTTCTGATAAGAAAATTGCACTGGGGAAGTCCTTGATGAATATAGCGAAATTCCAAAAACATTTTTTTGTAAAAAAATCACTGAAATCCATAAATATAACAAAATTGTGTTTTATGTAAATGTTATTGTAGTTGAAATTATTCAATTTAAAATAGTCCGTTGTATTATAAATAAAAACAAATTGTCCTTTAGACAGGAAAAAAAAGTGCCATATAAAAGCTTGAATTGTTATTGTCAACATTGGTAGTATTAGTTAAGATTTTGTTGTGTTTATAACGAACACAATAATGATTTTACAGCTACAATTTTTTTTAATAGTGTTTATATCACCGTTATTCGCTTATCCCAATCCTGATCCTGATCCAAAAGCCACCAAAAATGTTGATAAACCGATAATTCAAACACCATTAGGAAAAATTCAAGGTTCTATTTTAGCATCGAGAAATAATCGACAAATATTCTCATTTCGCGGTATCCGGTATGCTAAACCACCTGTTAACGAACTGAGATTCCAGGTAATTGATTATAATTTTTTTCAGAAAATTTTATTAATCGATCAATGTTTTTCCGAAATTTAGCCACCTGTGCCTATTGAAAAATGGGAGGATATGTATAATGCAACCCAAGATGGGCCGTTATGTCCACAACCAACAAGCAACCCAACATCTGAGGATTGTTTGATGCTCAACGTTTACACGCCTAAAGTAAGTCAAAATCCTCATCTTTATCTTTTATTTATTATATTTTCAATTTTGAGCTGCCAATCACGATCTATCATTGATTGGGTGAATGCAGTGTTTTGATTGGTCGCGTTATTGATTTAAAATAAGAGCACATATTTAGACAATCCAAATACATATAACATTGGTTTTTATTGCAGTTACCAATCGATGGAGACAAGTCCCGTTTACCGGTAATCGTCTATTTTCATGCTGGTGGATGGTATAGTGTTGGTGGTGCTAGTTATTGGGAGGGCCCCCAATATCTCCTCGACCACGATATTGTTTTAGTGACATTAAACTACCGTTTAGGCACTTTAGGTTTTCTCAGTACTGGTGATAAAGAAGCTCCTGGTAATAATGGTTTGAAAGATCAAGTTCAAGCATTGAAATGGGTTCAGCATAATATCGATGTTTTCGGCGGTGATAAAAACCATGTAACTATAGCTGGTTATAGTGCTGGTGGTGCTAGTGTTACGTTACATTTAGTATCACCAATGTCTAGAGGCTTATTCCATAGGGCTATAGCGATGAGTGGTTCATCATTGGGTCAATGGCCAATACCAAATAATCAATTGGCATTGGCTAAGAAACAAGCGAAAATTTTAAATTGTGATGATTATCAATCATCATTTAATATAGTGAAATGTTTGAAAACAAAAAAAGCAAATGAATTAGGCGATTCATTAGAACAATTTAAAGAATTTGGACAAGATCCAGTATTGATTTGGTCTCCTGTAATGGAAGAAGACCATGGACAAGAACGATTTCTAATTGAACATCCAATTCTATCGATTAGCCATGGAAATTTCGCACGAGTTCCAATCATTTTGGGAGTTACATCTGAAGAATTCGCTGCTAGAGCTTTCAGTAAGTTTCACAACTCAGTCATTGAAATTAGTAATTAATTCGAAAATTCATCTATTTTCCCAAACAACAAATTCTAATAGGTTTTTTTTTTAATTTTCAGATGTTCTATCGAATGAGACATTAAAAGAACAAATGAATAAAGAATTTGATAAAGTTGCACCAATTGCTTTTCTATACGAGCGTGATGGTGAACATTCAAAAAGTGTCAGTCATAATTTGAAGACGTTTTATTTAAATGATAAACCCGTTGATAATTCTTCATTGGCCGGATTAGCTCAAGTAATTGCCGAAAATTTCGGCTTTCATTATCAATAAATTTTGTCAATTATTGCAGTTGTATGCTGATAGTATTACTGGTTTTGGTGTCAATCGTGCTGCAAAATTATTAGCCGAACATAATAATCAATCAGTTTATTATTATCGCTTCAGTTATAGTGGACGTTATAGCCATTTTTATCTGCCCGATAGTAATGGAACAACACCTTATGGTAATTTTTATCAATTTTCTCCTTAAAGACAAAATAAAAAGAGTGGTTTTTTGTGTGGAATTTACAGGAGTAGTTCATCATGATGACTTAATTTATCTATTCTACATTCAGAATTTGTTCCCATTCTTTAGAGATACCGATCCGGAAACACCAACAGTTAATAAAATGACACTAATGTGGACTAATTTCGCTAAAACCGGGTAAGTTCGAATACTGTTTAAAATTCTCGTATTCTCTAAAGGTCTAAATCTCGATCGTGGTCTTTTCATACATTGTGAAAATTCTATACAATAATATAACTATACTAATCGAGAAGTCGACTTTCTTTGAATAGTATTGGTGTTTAATGTTTATTTCGACTGTTTGATTTCAGGAATCCAACACCGGAAACAAGCGATAAATTAAATAATGTTAAGTGGGAGCCATTCAATACAAAAACACAAAAATATTTAGATATCGGTAATAAATTAGTCATGAATGAGAAATTATATGAGAAACGTTATACCGAATGGGAAACATTATTTCCAATTAGTCAATATTTGAAACATAAGAAAAGTCATGGTTAAGTGAATATGCATATTTTTTTGTTGTTAATAAGAAGACTAAAGTTGGACTTTTCACTCTTTAATTAATAAAGCTTTTTTCTTATTCAATTTGTTGTTTATAATATTCCTTTCTAATAAAGATAATGTGGAAAATTTGCTTCTCTCAGACTTGTTGAGATTGGGTCGTACATTTTAATGACGTGCTGTATATTTGAAGTGTTGGTATTCTGTGTTGCATAAATTTAGGTGCTTTATCAAAGATTATATTGGAATAATTCAATTTCGCCTAACGGAACTATCAAAAAATACGCAATTTTTCATCAATCGTCAACATTTTGACAATAATGAATTCTTCTACTCTTTCAAGATTATTTTTGCTAATAATAAATTATAATTATTATTCATTCAATTTTTTGTTTTGTTATTTATGATAAAAATAAGAAAAATCCATATTCAAGATTGATTTACGCATGCTCTACAAATTTGGCTATTTGGAGGGGGTATCTTACACAGAGTACATTCACAGAATTATTAGCCGCTTCCCGGTAAATCAAGTAGGCAGTTGTTGTTGTTGTCATCGTTACAGTAGTCGCTCTATTACTAACGTAGTTGGCGTCGTCGTTGTCATTTGTTTTCTAGTCTGTTGTTGCTCTTGTTTATTATTATCAATCAAAAATTCACAATCATAGTGCTATTATTGTTATCATTATTATAAGTATCATTATTATAATTGCTATTTATCATAGAATATCCGTTAATTCATTAATATTTCCTTTTTAATTTGAGTGTTTTGATTTTTATTTGTTAATGGTTTTTTTTTCGGAAATAACAAGTCAGAGTCAAGTTCATGGTCTTTTTGTACTGCTGGTGAGTATTATTTCAGTTGTTTTTATTTTTTTTCGAAAATAATCATTTTTTATACGAAAACAACCCCCTAGTCGGTGGTTTGAATGGGGGTGGTTTCTCTGCAAGATATTATAACAACCACCACGTTGCACATAACGTGCAACATGTCTCACAGCCAATTTAACTTAATAATAAGAAACAGGACCGTACTCCTCTTTTACATATATTGTTCTTTTTATTATTTTATTGGTAATTTATCAGGGTTTTCTACATAGTTTCCACAGGGAATTTTTTTATTAGAAAAAAATCACTATTTAATTAATTTAGTTTATTGATTGATTGAATGGGGGCTTAGTTTTTTTGCTATGATTGTTACTCGGCCAGGTCAGGTCAAGTTATTTTATACTTGTTCCGTATAGAAAACAGCAGAAAATCGTTTTTGACGCGATCTAAATACCGCTAGTAAATTGAAAAAAGATAGATACTTGAATGAACTTGTGATTACTAGAAATTACATAATAACCTCTAAACAAGAAACAGGTTCAAGAACAGACATAAATTTAATGAGAAGAGAGGAAGAATGAAGAACAAATCAAAAAAGTTGATTATTAATAAGCAGGTTAAATATGCCTTTTATAGATAGATTGTTGAGAACTTGCCAGTAATTCTTGTCTCTTATTACCTCTTTTGTAGATTTTGTTGTTGTTGTTCTTTATTGAATCAACTCAGTGCAAATGGTCACTAACCTTCCAAGTATTAGTCGTACATAAAATACCTTTAGGCGACAATTATCATCGCTGTGGATGTCGTTTCCATTTGATTATAAAATAAAAGAAAATTGTTGTGGGAAATTAAATAAAGACAAATAGAACAAAAACCGAGAATGTAGACGAACAAAAAAAAATAACAATAAATAAATATACACAACGTATAACGTGCCGTAAAATTAAAACATTTTTTTCCGAATCTCGCTAGTGAATCCCTGGAGAATTTGCCAATTTTTCTCATCAAATGAAAATAAAAACAAAAAAACACACACTCTACCGAACAAACATGACGGAAAATGTTCCAATTCCGGTTGAAAATTACCATGAAATACAGATTAAAATTCGAAAATTGGAAAATACAGGCTGTCTATCGAACGATCCACCACGCTAAATTATTATTATGTAGAAAGTAGTGGAAACTAATTACATAATTACTTGAAGGAATTGAGTAGGTTTAGATGCGTTACTACAGCAATTTATGAATTTTCGGTGAGGGCATAGACAAAAAACTTTCATTCACTCACGGAAATTGTTGCACACTAGATTATTTGGTTATTTTTACAAAGGCCTAGCTAGATCATTATTTATCTTCAAATTAGGTTTTTTGTCTCTATTTTGCAGAAGAGTTTCTCTTTGGTTCAGAACTGAATCAACACTTCAAGTCTTTAATTGAGTCGTAATTGAAAATGAAATTTTTTTGTACCTCTTCCAAAACAGTATATGTATGTATGTACATATACATATTTATGTTACCGCCCTTTTTAAGGGTATCCCTCGGCTCTTAAATCTGAGCTTCCAACGTTACTTTAATTAAAGTTCTCTACTGTATGTAAATAAATAGAGAGAGAGAGAGAGAGAGAGAGAGATAGCGAAAGAGATCTTTCAACATACGACACAACAAAATTTCGGCTTTATAATATGCACCAGCGACATTAATTTCAATCTCAGTTCGGCTTTTATTATATTTTGCAACATCAAGTTTTACGTTGGTATTGTTGTTGGATCCCAAACGGCCATAATGTATCATCTCTTCATTTTTTTCGTCAAAAATTTTTCCCCAACAATAGCCAACTTTAAATGAATATAGCTCGAATTGAAAAGAATCGCTATCTTTTGAATTGGAACGATAAACGTCCGAAATTGTTGAGTAAATAAATAAAAATAGTTGTCAACTAACATCTATGTATAGTCTGGTTGAATTTCTGTAAAAAGGAAAAAAAAATGTATAGAAACACCCCAAAGATTTATTCCAGTATCTTGGAAGAACACGAACTGGCAATATTGTAGTGGGAACTGGGGTGATAAGTTAATAAAGATATTGTTATCACAGCAGGCCATGTATACTAAGAAGAAAATTTTTTGTTAAAAATTCACAACTATACCTATAATAGTGAATCGATTTTGGAAAGTCTGCCATCTATTGTTTGATTTTGCAACTAATCTAGATATATCAATCACATGATTGATAGCCTCATTAGTACTATCACAAGTTCACTAGATGGCGCTTATGAATATAGAAACGATTTATGATTTGAAGGGTAGTGTGCGATGGTCGTAGTATAGGGTTTAAGTTCAATTGCCGTGTATTTATATTCATTTTATTACCAACTCGACACTAGATTGAGGGGGTGTAGTAACGATGCCGATGGTGGTGGTGGTTGGCCATCAAAACTTTGGCAATTTAGACACAACTTCTATCGTTCTGTAACCGCTAATTTATTCTATAGATGAAGAAGACGGAGGGGGGTGTTTTCGATATCAACGTCCTTTCTACCCCATTTCTACCACTTGTTCGCTATACTATAAGGGATGGATTATATATACAAATGGGATACAAGTATAATGAGACCCGACTGAATTTCTGAAATTTCAACTAGAATGATATTGGGGATGGTTGTAATACTACTTTGTAGTAGAAGAGAATAACGACAGATATTCAATGTTAAGCCATCCACAAAGAAGAAACTTTCAAAATTTATTCTATTGGGGGTTATTTTACTCAATCATTTATTTTAAAAAAAGAAAAGTCAATTTTATAAAAAAATTGAGCTGTAATTTGAATTTTATCTATTCGTTCGTTGTTATCACCAAAGTATTTATCATTGGATTTGAATAAACAATTGATAATAATAGCAATAAATATTTAACGCACACACAAAAAAAAACATAAAGGAAAAAAAATTGGAATGAATTTAAATTTCGACCGTATTTTCCATTTTAACCCCTTCACAATTCAACCCTCTACCATCATACGGTACATTAAACTTGTACGTATATTACCCCCATCACATATACAAACACACAAAAACAAATGATAGCCAATCTTATGCGACAAGTCATCCTAATTGTCTTAATTACTATAATAACGGGTGCAACAAAGATAGATGATACATAAAATGGATCAGTAAACTTTATAAATTTATTGGAAAACGCTCTATTATCCTCCTGTAACATCTATCTATGTGATAGAAAGAGAAGGAAATAGAACAATAATAATAATAATAGTAATAATTGAAAGGGGGAAGACTTAATTAGACTCTTTGTTGTTAATGGTAGGTTCAAATGGACCGTGAAAATTCCTTATTATTATTATTATTATTATTATCATGCTTTTTATTATTATTATTAAACAATTATTAGGTATGTTCGATTTGGACGACCCGTTATACCAATTGTGTGTGTGTGTGTGTATGTCTCAGTACAAAATCACGTGATTACTTTTTCAATTAGCATGGACGTGTCTTTCGTAAACAGGGGCGATTCTTTTTGGTTTTTTCACTTTACATTACTCAAGTAGAGTAAAGTAAATTAGCTTGATTGTTGATGTTTCTCATGTTCTCTAACAAGACTTCCGGATATTTATTGAAAAAAAATCCCAGTAGGCGGATGTTGGTACCGTTGAATTGATTTCAACTGTAATCAAATGTCGATAGAAGATTGGAAAAGACCGGAATTAAGTAATTTTAATTTTAATTGGTCGATTTTTTATTTTTCATTTGTTTTTTTTTTCGAGAAATTCAAAGAACGTTCGCTATCCAATATACATATTGTGATATTGGAAACATTTCACGAATATTCCATAAAAAACTATGCAAATTATTGCATAGTTTTTGCACAATTTCTAAAACAATCACCATTTTTTACTGACTAATCAATTGTAATTAAGTCAGTTGGATGAAAATCTGTCCTGTGTAATATCATGTGAAAGTCTAACATCTGTTATCAATATTTGATTAAAAAACAATGATCAAACACGATCTTTAAATATTTGATGAATTTATTGACTTTTGGAAATATTAACAAAAATATAGGCTGTCCTTGTACAAACATCTCCATAATTTGCAATTAGAAAAAAAACACTATTTAATTCGTTTAAGTAATTAAATTTGATTGCACACATAGTTGGCTATGAGATGTTTTGTTTTATTCTTCTTCACGCCTACTAATTAAAGCAAAAAATTGAAACAAAGGAAGTATTTATCAAGGCTGGCCAGATTTCCTTTATTTTTCTCTACTCTCATTTAATTATTATTGTGTTGTTGTAATTATTTAGATTACTCAATTTCATTAATACATCGAAAAAAAAGTACAATGATTTCAATTAATTTGTTTTAATATTAGAAAGCTTGTAGGTGGATGAGATGGGATTTTTTTCTTAATTAATATGTGTAGGTGGTGAAATTTCACACAAAATTTTTGGAAAATATTGGAACGGATTGAATTTTGTTCGCATTTATTTTCGACTTGGCTATTGAGATCGAAAAACATAATTTATTGGAAAATTATTTATGTTTAATAATAAACAGGAGTTATATCTAGACGGAAGATAAAAACAGTTCTACCAACTGTTGATATAGTTAACATAAATCAACCATAATACACAAAAAGTTATAATTTTTTTGTTAATCAAATTATCAGTTCAAATTAATTCTAAAATAAACTATGAATTTTGCCATGGAATATAGATCGTACGTTGTAACTCAATACATACTCTATTGAACTTAAGTTAAAATATCAGTCGTTAATAGTAGTAATTTATATTATCGACTCAACTTGAAATTATTCAAAACTTAAAAATTGTTCACATTAAACTCAAATCCAAATAATAAATTCTTAGCCTTTAAGTAATTCGTATGTATAGTTTGACTAAATATTTGCATAAACAGGATATCCGGACTCTCCACTACTATTATTACATTTAACTTATAAGTAACTGCAGTTAGTGTGTTTGTAATACTGTAAGTAACCCTATGAAACTTTGAAGTTATAATTATAATAATAATAATTAATATAATAAGAATAATAATGATAGGTAATAATAATAATGATAATCTTAATAAAACAGACGTAGAACTTTGTCTAAAGTTGGATTATTTATTATCAAATTTTAGGTTGAAATCGATTATTTATGACTTTCAATCTCTTCTTTAGATTGAGATTTTTTTTTAAAATTTTTGTTCATTTCTTTGAAAGAATAGAAGAAAATAGAATAAGAAAGAGAGAGAGAGACGAAGGTAGTGGTAATTTTTCAGTCCATCACTTTTATAGATGGTTTTTCTTCTCATCTCGATCTTTCTTTATTTTCCTTCTATTCTCTCAAGTTATCAATAATTGAATGTCACTAGAGACTTGATTTTTTTATTCGTTCCTTAATTCTTCCGGTTCCATCACACTTTTGTTAATTTAAATAAAAAAACATTGTTATGGACAAGAATATACAATCGAAATAATTAAATAAGAGAGCGAGAGAGATTGATTTAAAATGTCATCACGTTATGTTCCATTTATACAATTTGTCATGAAGTTGACATTACCATATGGACTTTACTTTTAGGGGAGTGTATGTCATATGATAAATTACTGTAAATTTCCCCTATGTACGAAACAATTTGATGCTACATTCTCTCTACTCAAATCATCCCTTAATTTTTAAAAAATTTCTCTGTCGTTTTTCCACCCTTTCATACATAAATAACAGTTACGCCTACTCTCAATAGATAGAATTCTCAAATGTGTCAAGAAACAAATAATATGCGTGTAGAAAATAAAAAGAACTAAAGCGATTAGAGCTTTCTATCCTAGAAAAGAAGACGTTTGTCTATGATATGTTTCTATATTTATGGTGAATATTTAAAGTTTTTTGAGTTCATGACTTGAACAATGTACATATAATTTATTTGGGAAAAATGTCAATGATTTTTGTTAATAATGCGGTTTTTATCGTTTTTTCAGTCGATTGTAAATATCAATTGAGGTCATATAAATAAGTGCCTTGACTTTTATAGTCTTTAGTAGGTATACCTATAGAAAAAAAAATTGTATTGTATAGGTACACAGTTGGAAAGTGGTCAAATAATTAGCTGAAAGCTCAAGCGAATAAAAGCACTCTCTACCTGAGAAATATTCCTCACAATAAAAAAAATCTAATAATCAATTTAGGATATTTTTTAAATAGAACACCCTATATTCAAATAGGCCTAAAAGCTATGGATGCCCTTTTGAATAAATTACATATACGTATATATGTTTAATCATTTAGGAAGGGAAAGACAAAAAACAAAAAAAAAAAAATAGGAAAACTCCCGGAAACTGGAATAGTGACGTGACAGTGTTATTTATTAAGTTTTAGAATGAGGGTAGATAGATATATGTATGGGGGGAAAATACAGGAGAGTAGAGTAAAAAAGGGCGGTTTTGTTGCGGTCACTGCTACTCAACAACAACAACAACAACAACAAAAACAAACAACAAAAGTAATACAATCGAAGTTTGCTTGATTATACTTTTATTACAATTATTATTATACTTTTTTTATTGTATGCTATTATTTTGCCCTCTATTGTAAATTCAATTATAATTATTTTTATTAATTTTGAAATTTTAATCGAATATCTTCCCACATTGAATTGATAAATAAATAATTAATAAATACGGATCTCTATATGTATATAGATCATTTAATATAAACCTGACATTATATAGGTATATCAATGAATAGCAAATGCCTATCAGAAATCATGTTAAATGAGACACAAATCGATATAATATAAAATAGAAATTTCTCCAATATTATGTTATCTATAGAAGTTGAAATGTGTCCATTATTTTAAATAGAGAGTGTCCCAAAATTATTGACCACTTTAATTATATTATACATATAGGTAGTTATATGTATAGGTGTTTAAGTATATAATTCAATAAGTATTTGATTGAATTTGAATCTGACGCTCGTTCAATTTAACACGAGTAATTCTCCTAATTTTCTCTACACTCGCACCAATAATTTTAATCTAATCGATCATTGGTAATTATTTCAAAATGACGTGTAGTAAAAGTTGAAAATTCAATTCTATTTCATTATATTATCTAGATTAATTTTAAAAATTTCCAAATTATCTCAAATTTCGTTGTCTTATCGATTGGAGTAATAATAGAAAAATCCCGGCGAATAGATAGACAGACAAACTGGAACATATTTTGTTGTAATTTCAGTATATTATTCTAGAAAATTTGAATCACAATAGCTGTGTAAATTTTGCAAATTTAATTTAATCTACACGATCCGACTATATAAACTTTACGAAGGATGGAATAGAAAAAAAATAAAATCGAGGAAATTTTCAAAGATTCAAGCAATTGAGAGAAAAAAGACAAAGAATCTTCAGATTTACTGTAGTGAACAGAGATAGCAATATGGAAAATCATCTTAGTTAATTAGAATATAGGTGTATTCATAGACGCTGCTTTTATTATTTTAGATGTATCTATCTCTTTCTCGCGCAGTTTCTCTTTGTAGTTTGAACGTACGTTTATTATGTTCCTATAACGTTTTATAAATTAATTTGTTTTCAAACCAAAAGACAAGTCAGTTAGTTATCAATACAAAACAGAAAGAGAATAATCCTTTGTGGGTCTTTGTTGTTAACATTGATGTTGTTGTTTTTCCGTTGTTTGTGACGTCATCAACAACTCTTCACCGTTTATAGTATAGTGTAGTTATCGTAGCACGTTATCATGAATAATAATAATAATGATAATAGAAATATCTCGTAAATTGGTGATATTTGTAATGGTGAAATTTGGTGGATGCGCCGGGCGAACTCATATTTTACGCGTCCTAATCCTAATAATTGTTAAATGATGAATGATAAAAGATCATAATCCGTATGTATCGAGTCTATTTCCGTATATCTGTTGAAATATTTATATTTCGTTTGTCTATCACGCCATCTGAGCTTAATATTAAAGTTTATAAAATAAACAAAAATACCAAGTTTGCGTGTCAATTGTTAACTGTAATCTTGTCAAAATGCTGTCTGTAGATTTCCTCATTCTCTCGCTTTCTTTATATCTTTATCACTATCATCATCTATTTGAATCTACTTACTATAAATTGTTTGTATTCTATTCTGACAATTTTTGCGGAAATCTTTTGATTCATATCATTAAATAGCTTGAAGGCATCAGTTTTGATCAAGTTACTTTAACATATATATGTATAGACGACCCTTTAAATGGTCGAAATGTCTTGTTAATTCTAGAATATGTATTTCAACAATACTAAATAATAACTTGAGGCTGTTGTCCCTTTTCTGTAAATCTCCAAAGGGTTCTTACGCCCCTCAATAGTCACGTTTATAGTTTATAATACAACCACAATATGTCAAACATACAAGTTTTGTAGGTATATTACGAGTAATTTCTTCTATATGGCTATGATCAATAGTTAGTATAGAATTTTATCTATAGTTCTACTGAAATTGATTATAAGAAGTTTAGAACTAATTGGATAATAGAGGTTTTGATGTTATTATAGTAACTCGTTACAACTAACAAACCTAACATACATACATATCAGATATTGTAACAGAGAATTTCCCTAAGGTACTGTTATCCTTCCTATCTATTTTGTTATTGTAGGTATATCCACTATCATCTACTCACAACATTTTATCTAAAGATTCACTTTCATTTGTTTGTGTTTATAAAAGTTTCCATTCACTATCACTAACACAAATTTGATTGCATTTATTGAATTGGATAGAGCAAATCGATCTCGATAACGATCTAACTCACAGTCAAAATTATATTCACAATAGGGATGTGTTAGATGTTGAAAATATATAACTGGTACTTCAAATAGTTTTTATCTTGATAATAGTCAAGTCAAATTTTTGCAAATCTGATTGTATAGAAGATCGATAGCATAAACGATCCGTATGGATATAGAACAGAGTTCCTCAACCTTTTTTTTTACCACAATCTCTTGGGTGTTTGCTGTCTCTCAAATATCCTTAAGACTATTGTAAGCGTAATATACCTAAGTAGCTATAACTTTTTTCTCTGCATAATAAACAATCTCCATTTCACAAACATAATAATAAAATTTATGAGAAAAACATATTTATAGTAAGTTTTTTGATAATTGAAACAACAATAACGGTAACAATAGGTACTGGTATTTAAGCAGAAAAAAAATGAAATCCGCCATTTTGTATAGAAACCCAGGCGTATCCTTTAGCCCTACCTCAGTTGAGAAGCACTGGTGTAGACAAAATATATTTGTAAATGTTAAAAAACGTATCTTAGAAATCGAATAAATATCATCAGTTCGGGTTCAATTGCAACAAGCAATTTTTCTTTTTCTTTTTTTTGGTTGATCAAATAATGATGACACTTCAATTCATAATCACATCAACTTCTGTTTTCTTTTTTTTTAAATTTTATTTACAATCTATCATGATTGTAAACGAAACAATCGCAACAGGGATTTAGAATCGTTCACAACAAAACACGAAAAAAAAAATTGGGAAATTTCGTTGAAATTCTCTATGGCGGAGACCAAAATAAAAAAAAACAAATCATGTATGGTCGAATTTAATGGAATTTATAGTTCCAACTTACATCAAGAATCGATTGAATTTTATAACGAAAAAGTGAATGGTTTTCAATATTTGAATTCATCAGAAAATATCATCTTGTATTACTTAATAATTACGAAGATCTAAATCGAATTGAAAAAAAAACAAAACTGTACTAGAATGTGAAAGGGAAATCGTTTTCCTAATTTGTAGAAAATTAGAACTAAATTTCGTAATTTGTTTCAAACCATTTATTCAATTACTTATTTATTTATAATTAGAAATATATTTTAATTGAAGTGAAATTCTAATGGTAATAATTATTGTATCCGGCACCATATTCGATGATATTCGATTTTCGATGAGCATCAAAATGTTGGGCTTTAGCCAATTGTACTTCCGGTGTATCGAATGGTACACCGGTTGGTCCAATAATTGGTGAATATTCCGAATTATCATGACTATAATAATTACCAATATGATTTTTCGCATAATAATGGGCCAATAAATGTTGTTTACGCGCAATTTGTACTTCAGGTGTATCAATCGGTACGCCATTTTTACCAATTATCGGTATATGATAATGACCATCATTATAATGAGAATAATGATTGATGATATTGTTATCGAGATTATTGAAATGATCATGTGAATTGGCTGCGGAATGAGCGACAAAATGTTGATATTTGGCTAATTGTACTTCTGGTGTTTCTTCCGGTACGCCATTAATGATTTTCGGGATATGTTCGTAAATACCGCGACGATAGCGATGATGATTCCCTATTTGAAAAACAAAAAAAACCATTAATTATATTATCAATAATGCCTACACAATAGTAATGATAATGATGATAATAATACCTACCGAAATAGGTTGTCTGGATTGATGGATGATGATTTTGTTGATAAAATTGTTCGTTGGATGGTTGTTTTGCAGCTAAAGCTGCAGCTCTTGCATAAGCTGCGAAATGTGCAGCTTTAGCAGCTTGTACTTCCGGTGTATCAATTGGAACGCCATTATGAATTACAGGCACATAATCATTAATTTGATTTTTATAATAATTAAGATTATTATAAATACAATTAACGTTAACGCAAAGATAAACACAAATTAATGAAAATTGTAGCTTCATTTTTTGTTGTTGTTTTAATTGATTAAATAGATGGTTTGAACAATTTCAACCTCCTTCCTAGAGGACTGCTGAAACTATTCTGTTATAATTTCCAATAATTATCCCATTTTTATATACTTACCTACCACCAAAATTTGTGATTAATTAACAATTCGACAATCTAATTTCATTAAATTAATGAATTTTGTTAATATTCATGTACGCAACAGAATTAATCAGAGTGTAACGAGATTTTCGGTTTCCTTTTGTTTTAATAATAATTATTGATAACGACTTTCTTTCCTCGATTTTCTCGGTCAGTTTTAATTTTTTCCGGCGAAATTCTCCAGCATGGACCGAATACTCGATGACAGGGCACATCAACAGATAATTAACTAATCGGATTAAATAGTATTGCGACATTAGATTATAAAGATTTGAATAATCCTCGAAAGATCCTTACAGAAATCTTCCTCTTCTGTCTTTAAGCTTACGATGCGAAAATCTTGATTTGCTGTGCTTACTTAAGATGAATAGATTTCGATATAATCTCGTTTTAACAGAATATTAGATTCGAGAAATGAAAAAGCCTCAAGAAATTTGTTAACTAAACGTTTTTTTTTCTATTGTTTCAGAATAATGAAAAGTTGTGAATTATTATAAATATGAACTTGAGGTGAGTTCACATTAAAGATGTGATTATTATGTGAAACTAAATTGCTTATTTAACATGATAATTAATGTGGGATTCACTTAAATCATAAACAAAACAAAACAAATAATAATTACGACAATACCTAATTTGAATATTTATTTTTATAATTATTTATAATTACATAATAATAGAAATCTTTTATTATTTATACAACATAAATTTCTCAAATTTGAGTAAATAATTATAATTTTATTATAATATCGAATAAATTAAAAATTTTCCCAAATCTTCCACTTTTGAATTTCGTCCACTTCGTTACTATGATAACGTCAATTTTAATTGGTTTAAAATATTTGTTAAGATCCAAACTAACCGATAAGGTTTGATGAAATATAAAACGAATGTATCTAATTGGTGGGTTATCTCTCATTTCATTTATTCAATGATTGTAACGTTTGCCAAATTTTAAAATTGGCTAATATGTGGTGATGAAATTCTTGAAATTGATGATCTAATCGAGAAATATCAACACTAAATTGACAATTTATGTTAAATTTTCTAAATATTTCATTGATTTGAATCACGTATTTCCCGACTTGACATTAACTATCAATAATGGAATGTTGGATTTACCGTTAATTTATCATACTTTTAGTCGAAAAATTTTGGTCAAAGCCTCACCTATAGAATTATACAAATAACAACAACATATTATAAAATACGTATATTGAATGTTGAAATTACACAAAACAATAGATGATGATAAGCTGTTATTTCATTTTAATGGAAATTTCTCTTTAACGAGTAAATCCAATAGATAAAAGTCGAGTCGTTATAAAAGTAGCTTGTAATCTTTTTTGAAGTTACGACAAACGAATAGAACAATAACACCTATTTCTACTGAAATTTGAAACTAAAAAAAAAAAACGAAGCAAAAAGAAACAACTTCAAGGAAAACATTGAAGATCAATCCTATCATTATTTCGTTTTGTCTCAATTTTTTTCCATATCTCTTTTCTTCCTTTACATTACAATTTTTTGTGTTATTTTGAACAAGAGTCGAATCTTCTCAACTTTCACTTTGAACATTGACTATTATTGTCGTAAAATTTATCTAACGATTGTCAATTAGATGCAATTATGCAAAATTAAATAAAAAAAAGTGAAAGCTTAATATTTATCGTAATTTATTTGTTAATAATAATTGTTATTTTCATTACCAGTATTATTATTATTATTATTATTATTATTATTATTGAAATTGCAATAAGTCCTACTTACCTATTTCCAAGCTTTATTTATGTGTGTAAATACCTTGATTACACAATAATTTGGGTGGATGCGTCTATTATTTAATCAAACAATCAATTTTATAAATGTCAAGATTATTATTTTAGGGATTCCATTTCGAGATGAATTTGTTCGAAAAATTATTTTTGAGAAAATCATAATTTTTTTGGCCACCGACAAATTTCGAGTTTCTTTCCCAAAAATATGGATAAACATTCACTAACGTCTTTAAAGATTACATAATTTAGGCTAATTATTAAATTTCTACGCAATGAAAATAATCTTTTCGAGTAGTCGGATCTAATGATGGAATTTTGGTGGATGCGCCATATTAATAATCTGTTTTCCCTTTCTGTTATTATTCTATTTAGTTATTGTTTTTTCTTCTTCTATGTAACGAATCGTGAAATTATGTACGAAACAGTGTCACGGAACATAACTCTTCTAGCTAAATTTCCATAAAATAAAGATACCAACTGTTATGTTCTCTTATCATTTAGAATATTTACAAAATAAATATTATTACAGTAGAATGGACAATAAAAAATTATGTTTTCAAATGATAAAAACATGAAAATGGTTTGGAAATTTTCCCAAATGAATTCTACTTATTTGGATTTTTTTTTTTTTCTAATTATCAGAGAGAAAAGTTTTTGTTCTTGCTGTTGTTTTTGATGTTGTTTTAGTTATGATTTCTAGCACAGATTGAGGATTTGTTGTAATTAGCCTCAATTTCTATTTAATAGAATAATGTCGATCTTTATATATATTTTTCTCATTATTTATTCAATGAATTTTTTTTTTTGACTTATAAAGGTAGAGAGAAAGTTGGCATTAAGTATTGGAAAAGATTAAAAATTATATTCATAGAGTACAAAATACAATCATTGTTATCTTGATTAAGTAATGTTAAGATGGATAAGTTGATGTTTAACAGTACATCCTCCTCTTTGAATAAATGTAATAGCAAAGTAATGGGAATGATATATAATTATGTTTATTGTTGCTGCAATAGATTCAGCCTTTATTATTATATTGCATTGCATTATACATAGTTGAAACCCGGTGAATATAATAATAATAATGACGATGATGATATGATTCGATATTGCCTATATTTAACAAGCTTGATATTCCGTACAATTAATTTGTATAATGAAATCTATCAAATTCTTAGGCTACATTAACATGTTTAACAAAACGAAACAATTTTTGCGGTTATAGATAAATATAGGATGTAATGCTAAAAATTTGGAATTATTTCTACTACTTATATTACAATATTATTATAATGAATACTAGATTTAGCAGAGGGGTAGTTTTCAATTGGACACTTTGTATATTGTTAACTCGACTTTCAAAATTCAACATTTATATGGTTCTAAAATCAATACAATGCGGTATTTTATATTTCAATACCAATTACTAATAACAATACCTACTCTTCTTTGTTTGTTTTATTTTATTATAATATTCATTGTCATTTGTTTATGTGATAAATAACAGTACAAAAAAAATTATCATTGAATTTTTTGTGTTGATTATTCCAGAGGCGTCTACATATAACGATATTTTTAAACGGTTTTTGTTTCTTCATTTTCATGTTGTAATTAAACGAAATAGAATTCAAATTAATTAAGAGAAAATGCTGTGTAAATAAAGATAGAAAATCATTTCGATTCATCTAAAACTCTTGTTTTATTATTCCATTCATTTTGCTTCCATCCCTTTCAAAATTTGTCATTTTTATTTAGAAGGGAGAGGCGTGAATTTAATGTTTGTCTTTAAAATGAGAGTCATCTTTTATTTTGTTCTCCATTCTGTTGTTTTATTCAATAATAATTTTTTGTCATGCCACTAAATTATGGCATATTCAACTACGGAAGTGCTGAGATGCGTTATCCTCTCATTATTGGTTGTCATAGTAACAATAAAGCGAGTTTAAACTCGTCATGATACGATTAATTGAACCTATCGTATATGAAGTATAAATTTCCGCTACTTCTAATTTCGAATGAGCTATATAAAATCGATATTTTATAATACCTAATAGTTTAATATAAGGATTCATTTGATTACCTATAGTTGTAAATTATATGATTCTAAGTAATAAATCACAATACGTATAGAGTAAACCTACCGAATTCTAATATAGTCTCCTCTACAGTTACTAAATTATCGTTGAAATAACCACAAATCAATTGTATAGGTAGATTTCAATTAATAACAGACCAATTATTATTATGGAATTCTAAAAATTTGCAAAAAATCGCTTTTTCAATAACGAAAATAATTGATTGATTTTCTTATTTTGGCTTTCAAATAATAAAAACTATAGGATTTTCCAAGTAATATGGCTCAACTCAATGACAACAGCAACTTTTTCTATGTAACGCCATCTATTATTACTTATGTAACTAGCCTAAATACTACAATAATAATTGTAGATAATCACAAGCCACTAGATAACGTATAGATAATTTTCAATAAGTAAATGATTTAACCTCAATCTCGTCATTTTTGGCTCAACATTAGTTATTTATTATTCACAATTTCACAAAAACCACAACAATAACTAATTATTTATGGTAATAATTCCAACAATAATAACAAATGATAATAATTATTATTATTTTATGCATTATAATACAATAAGGTACAACATACGTGTCTACTTGACGTATTCTATTTCTGTTCATATATTCCATGACACATCTCTATTGTTGTCATACAAATATTCATACAGTATCAAATATATTTTGTTTTGTATCATAAATAATAACAATTTTTTTTGTCTTTTTTTTCAGTAATAATAAAATAGATTATGTTTAGGAAAACTTATGTCTTGGATGATCTCATCGATAATACAGATTACTATGTAAAAACGGATCCTAACTTTATTTATACCGTTGACAAGAATGACAGTTTTTATGTTTCAACGCCTACGTTTTTTTTTACTCATAAAAGATTAGTGTGAATTTTTCGCGCTTTATTTTAGTCAATCATCATGTGACAATATCTAATGGTATCTAAATTGATTCAAAAAGAAACTACAGATAGCGAACTTGCTAATTTGTACGAATATAAAAT
>JAZBGZ010000014.1:120451-173552 GCA_037414795.1 Stenodera caucasica
ACAATTATAATCGAAACTTTGGCTATTTTTCAAGGAGCAGCATTTGGAACAATTGTTTCAATCCCAGTAACTGGTCTAATATCGGCTAGTTGGTTGGGTTGGCCTATTGCTTTTTATATATTTGGTACTGCTGGTATTTTATGGGTTTCATTTTGGTTATTATTAGGTGCAAATAGTCCAGCTGAACACAAAACAATAACAACTAAAGAACGTTATTATATTGAATATGAATTAGATCAATTAGAACAAAAAATATTACCAATACCATGGAAATCGATAATGACTTCATTACCATTTTGGGCTATATTGATAGCCCATGCTGGGCACAATTGGGGCTTTACAATATTATTCACTGAAATACCAATTTATATGAAGAAAATTATGAATTTCAAAATGGAATCGAATAGTTTATTATCAGCAACACCATATTTAGCCAGTTATATCACATGTTATCTATTTGGACCATTATCGGATTTTTTGATAAATGGTAAATATTTATCAAGAGGATGGATGCGAAGACTCAATAATACCATTGGTAAATTTCATCTGAAAAACAAAATAAAACTATTATATTATTGACTTTTTCTAGGCACTTTTGTACCAGGAATAACACTAATTGGATTAAGTTATGTTCCTGATGATCAAAATATACTTTCTGTTATAATTCTAATTATTACCGTTGGTATAAATTCAGCAAATTGTGTTGGTTTTCAAGTGAATCATGTCGATTTATCACCAAATCATGCTGGCGTTTTAATGGGTATAACGAATGGTTTATCAAATATTTTCTCAATTTTAGGACCATTATCGGTGCAATTGATTGTTACCGATGAAACTGATAAATCTCAATGGAGAACTGTTTTTTTCATATCATCAGCTATTTATATAATTGCTGGATTGTTTTTTTTATTATTTGCAAGAGGTGATGTACAACATTGGAATGATAATGATGAAAATTTAAAAACTAATCAAAATGATGTCAGATAATAGTTGGTACTAGTTTTTGACAGTTTATAATAATAAAAATCCTTAGATTTCAAGGAATGGGAAAATGTAGCGATTTAATTGTTTTATTAATTAATACCTGACATTTAGAACAGTACCTATCTTGTTTTGTTGTAGTAGAAATCAATCAATGTATCATATTAAAAATACACAATCTGTATAATCAAAATAAGACACAACATAAAAAAGCAGTTATTTTATCTATAGGAAATCCAAAACTAAATCATCCAATTCACGTATGTACGTTTTGCATCACAATCAATAACGATATAGTGAGAAAAACTCATGACACTTTTACAGATTGGAATTCTTTTTTTTGAAATTGACAACTGACAACTATCTAAATAATCATCAAGCTTAAGAATGTCAAATAAAAAAAAAATTATTAAACAAAATAATGATTCATTAAGTATAGTTTATGTATAGGTACCTGATTTTGTCAAACGATGTGTATCCGATTTAGTTTTTTTTAATTGAAATTAAAAATTTAATAGAATCTGTTAATCAAAAATAAATGTCTTGTAACTAAGTGGGGAAAATACCTTATCACTATGAAATTGTGGATAATTAATTTTGAAGAAATCTTTTCCACTTTACTAGGTACACATAAAAAACTACGTTTGAATCAATAAACTTGACATAATTTATTTTTTTTAAAATATCTTAAGTTATTTTATTTTTCAATCAGTTATTCAATGATAACGTAAACAATAATCGTAGTTATTATTATCATTCTTATTTATTCCTTAGTAACTAAATTGTACTCAATTCATTAAACTTTTTGTTTTACTCAATAACAATAGTCGATTTTATCACGTATTTAATAATAGTTTTATTGTTAATTTATGTTACACTAACAATAAGTGTTGTTTGCTTATCCCATAGTATTTATTTTTTTTGTAAGGAAATTTCCACAATGGCTCAACAATCTTCAGAAATAATCATCAATACAGCAGATGACACAATCACCACAGTATCTCCAGGCTAGTATTTTATTCATAGATGGCACTACTGTCTTTAATAATCGAACTAATACTGGATGAAAGTCTTATTTCATAGCCTACTATAGTTTTATTAATTGAATTATTTTTCATATTTTAGGCCGATTTGGAGTGCGTTATATACAAGTAGCCCTTTGTTTTTCTTTACTGGCTCTAGGTTATGCAATGCGTACAAATTTATCAGTTGGTATTGTTGCTATGACTGATAATACAACATCACCAAATCCAGATATTCCTGTAAGGGCTATCTGTTACTTTATTATCATTATTGTCATTATATTTATATTATTTATAGACTTATGATTGGGATAATAAAAGTATAGTTTTATCATCATTTTATTGGGGTTATATTGTATTACAAATTTTCGCTGGTATTGGTGGTAAATCATATGGTCCAAAATGGTTTCTAGCTGGTTCAATGTTAATCAATTCAATTGCATGTATTTTAATACCATTGATAGCTGATAATTTCGGATCAAAGGGCGTAATGGTATGTCGTGTTGTACAAGGTTTATCGCAAGGTTTCTTTTTCCCATCTTGTCATAATTTGATGGGTAAATGGGCACCACCTTCTGAACGTTCCAGAATAGCTACCATCATATTCTCTGGTACATTAACATAATGTCATTCAACATTGAATAATTTTTGTCTATATCCGAAGGTGGACCATTTGGAACAATTGTCGCAATGCCTATTACCGGCTTAATATCAGCTAGTCGGTTAGGATGGCCTGTTGCTTTTTATATTTTTGGTAGCGCTGGTATTTTATGGGTATTGATTTGGTTATCATTAGGTGCGAATAGTCCAGCTGAACATAAAACAATTAAAATTGCTGAACGTCGTTTTATTGAAAAAAGTCTAAATGAATCGCTACAAAGAAGATTACCAATTCCATGGAAATCGATAATGGGTTCATTACCATTTTGGGCTATATTCATAGCCCATTGTGGTCAAAATTGGGGCTTTGCTACGTTACTAACAGAAATACCAAATTATATGAGTAAAATTATGAATTTTGATATGGCATCAAATGGCCTCTTATCAGCAGCGCCATATGCAGCCATGTGGATTTTATCTTATGTTTTTGGGGGAATTTCAGATTTTTTAATAAATCGCCAATATTTTTCTAGAGGAATAATTCGAAAACTCAACAATTCAGTTGGTAAATTTCAAAAATAACTACAAATAATAATTCAATATTAATATTGTTTTAGGTGTTTTCATACCTGCAGTAGCCCTAATTTGTCTTAGTTACGTTCCTATTGAAGAAAAAAGTGTATCTGTTATAATTCTAGTTATCGCAGTTGGTATAAATTCAGCTGTATTTGCTGGTTTTCAAGTGAATCATGTCGATTTATCTCCGAACCATGCTGGTGTTTTAATGGGTATAACAAATGGTTTATCAAATATTTTCTCAATTCTAGGACCATTATCCGTACAATTAATTGTTACCGATGAAACTGATAAAACACAATGGACAATTGTTTTTCTAATTGCGTCAATCATTTATGTAGTTTCTGGAATATTTTATATAGTTTTTGCAAAAGGCGAAATACAATCATGGAATAATAATAATAATAATAATGGGAGTCTAGAGAATAAAAAACAATAAGTCAGGATCGCCTGTATAATAAAATTCGAGATAATCTGTATAATAATCTAGTAACAGCTAGCGCCATCTTGAAGCGGGAAACTTAAATTACCTCAAAATTATAGTACAAAATAAATAATTAATAATGTTTTTGAATTTAATATACGTCAATTATAGCAAAAAATCGAAATTTAATTAAAATCTGGTCAAATTCTTGGTAAAATTTTTGTGTTATTAGACATTTCAATATTAGTCATGCGACTAACCTCAAACGTTCTTTCCGGTAGCCATTTCGTGTATGTTGTAGTTGGAAATTCGCGAAACTAACAATAAAAATGGGTAAACCATCGTTCAGCGACTTAAAGACCGACAAAGGTTTAAAAGAATTGAATACTTATCTTGAGGATAAAAGCTATATTGAAAGGTAGTTTTCTCAAATTAATCCAATTATCATAACCTCACTTTTGTATCTTCACAGTTATACATTGAGTCAAGCCGATTTGGAAACTTTATCGAAAGTACAAAAAGCTCCAGCTGCCAATTTACCACATGCTTTACGTTGGTACAATCATGTTAAATCATTTACAGCGGAAGAACTGAAATCATTGGGCGTATCAGCTGGTAGTGCTTGTCCCTTGAAAACCGCACCAACCACAACAGCTAAACCAGCTGCTGCTGATGATGATGATGATGTAGATTTGTTCGCTTCAGACGAAGAAGAAGATGCTGAAGCTGCGCGTGTACGTGAAGAACGTTTGAAAGCTTATAACGAGAAGAAATCGAAAAAACCGGAATTAATTGCAAAATCTAGTATTGTATTAGATGTGAAACCATGGGACGATGAAACGGATATGAAACAGATGGAAAAACAAGTCCGTACAGTTGAAAAGGATGGTTTAGTATGGGGTGCATCGAAATTAGTACCAGTCGGCTATGGTATCAATAAATTACAAATTATGTGTGTTGTTGAAGATGCTAAAGTATCAGTCGACGAATTGGTTGATCAAATACAAGAATTTGAAGATTTTGTCCAATCGGTTGATATTGCAGCTTTCAATAAAATCTAAATGAATAATGAAGGCATTAAATAATAAAACATGAATTTTCGCAATCACTCTTGTAATTACTTTAGCCTAATAATTATAAAATAATCAAAAATCAATTTAAAAAAAATTGAGAATTTATCCCGAACATCCACGACATCCACAATGAACACATTCAACAATACGTCCTTCCTCCAATTTACCTTTTGGTACACGACAAATACAGTTTGTACCGAAATTTGTATCTCTTGCTTGTATACAACGTAAACAACATAGATTCTCATAGCCTTGTTTTTTCCATTTCGCAATCAAATTACGATCGGCAATATTCTCATTTAAACAATAATCGTACAATTCACGACTTATTGCTTTACGTCGATAAAATAAATCAAAAATATATCGAGATTTTTGATGATGTATCTTGAATATTGGCCATAATGATTCATTCTTACGTTTTCCTTCATGTGATTCAGTTTCAGCTGAAAAAATAAAAACAAAGAAGTTAAACATCGTAGTTGGATTAATTATATGCTAATAGAAATACATTCGCGCATTTTTTGCTCTAATTCATCAAGAGTTGGCTCTATTAATTCCCAACCTTCAGGTGGTGCTTTTTTACTGCGACGCACTTTAGGCATTATCCCAATTTTATTAAATATTCAACGAATAAATCAAAACAATCCAAATTTAAGGTTAGTTAACTGTCAAAACGACAATAAATCTAGAAAATAAAAAGAGACAACAGCAGCAAATTTACCAACTTAAACAATTCTTGAATTGAATTTTCAAAATATAAGCACGAATTTAGCAAGAGCGATTAAAATAATTATTATTTTTTTTCTCTTTGAATTTTACACTACTAATTTCGTAGATTAGTTGAGAAATTGTAGAAGTACATGCTTGATTTATGATATTTATGAGGTTGGTAGCAAGATTGCTTGATTTCTCGACAAAATTTGACAGATCGTTATCAAAAATTGCCGCCTTTTTGTTATAATTTTTTTTTCGAAAAAATCCTAAAAATGATTGATTTCTTAAATTCATTCAAATCATTAATAAAATTAGAAAATATTCGTATCGATAATAATGTATTCAAATTACATTATAAGTTTACAGTAATAATGTTGATAGTGTTTTCCTTACTATTATCAAGTAAGCAATATTTTGGTGAGCCTATCAATTGTGATGCTGCCGAACAGAAAGACCTAGTTAATACTTATTGTTGGGTATTTAGTACTTATATTCTAAAAAGTACAGCGGCAAGTACGTTAATCTCACTTATAATTAAAATTTTTCAACTAAATAAGATAAAATATGAATTTTATGTAGGAGAAGTTCTGCCTGGTCTAGGACAAGCTATTGATAATGATGATACACTATGGCAAACTTATTATCAATGGGTTTGTATAGTTTTTTGTTTTCAAGCCTTATTGTTTTATGTGCCAAGATATTTGTGGAAAATATGGGAAGGTGGACGTTTACGTCTTCTAGTTAAAGATCTAAGTAATCATTAATTGTCATGGAATTTTCAATTGACTTATTGGACTTTTTGTCTATTGATTTTAATAGATGGACCTTTAGTGTCACCGAATTGGAATACGTCTATGAAACAAGAGTTGGTTCAATATCTATTGAGTGGTAGAGGCTCCCATAATCTATATGCAGTCCGTTTTACAATTTGTGAATATTTGAATTTATTTAATGTGGTATTTATCAATTCGATTGTTATCAAAATTAATTATAACCAAATGTTTTTTTATCATTTAGATTGGTCAAATTTGTTTTATGGACTGGTTTTTGACTGGTAAATTTTCAATTTATGGTTTAGGGGTTCTGTTGATGAAACAAGCAAATCCAATGGGACGTGTATTTCCAAAAATGGCAAAATGTCTCATGTACAAATTTGGACCAAGTGGTACACAAGAAATACGCGATACATTATGTATATTACCATTGAATATGTTGAATGAGAAATTATTTCTAATTTTATGGTTTTGGTTATTCATATTGTTATTAATAACAATATTATCGATCATATATCGTTTATTAATAATATTATTACCGAAGTTACGTATTTATTTATTATTAGCACAAATACGTTCTATAAATAAAAAACAAATCACATTAATTATAAATCAATTGAATTATAGTGATTTTTTTGTTTTACATCAAATTGGTAAAAACGTAAATCAAATTATATTCAAAGAAATTATTTTAGAATTATATGAAATTATTAAATTGAAAAAACCTTATCGTTATTTCAATGATGTTGAAATCAATTATAATTAATTCATGTTACTATTATTTATTCAGTATTGATTTTGTGTTATTTTTTCGGAAATGTTTGTTATTTTGTAATTGTTAAGATTTATTGTTGTTACATTAGAATTACTGCCAGTTTTCTATAAAATTGAAATTATAATAAAGATTTATTCTGAACGAATAGTTCTTTCTGTTTTTCAAAAAATCATTGAGCTGTTTAAACAAAGTTCTAGAAGGTATGCAAGTATCTACCTTTATTGTATATTTAATTGCATAACATTTGCTGTCACCAATGACGTCTATTTCAAACAGGATCGACTTCAAGTCGTTTGACATGTGTGTCTGTTTTTATCAATTTTTTTCTTATAACAAAATTTATCAATTTTCATGATTGGATTCGTTAGCTCAGGCTCAAAGAGAGACTTAGAAATAATAAATGACTACCAGAGGTCCATCTAGTTCTTGATTTGTCTCTGGATAATATGATGAAGTCGTCGAAAGGAGAGGCCCAATATTTTCTACGTCACTTCCACACATTATCTATCTTGAACGTGACTGACTTAACCTCACTAATTTCTCACTGATTTACTACTGTATTACTCATTAACATACCTCAAAAATGTGCAGTTTAGGTGATGATGATGATAATTACAACGATACAATACAATCAAAATTTTTACCTATCAAAGAAATACCCACACCGTGAGTATAATAATTTTCCTTATAGATTATTGAAGGAAAACAAAAGTACAGATCTAACCTCAATTTCTGATTGTAGATTGAACAAATGTAATAAATGCCGTAATAATAATCCATGTATTTTATTACGTTCGAAAGATAAATATTGTAAAAGTTGTTTCTTATCAGGAACAACACATAAATTCAAAGCAACAATTGGTAAATTGAAATTGATCAAGCCGAATGATCGCGTATTGATTATTTATAAAGGTGGACATCCAACTACAGCTCTTCTACATTTTATACGAACAGGATTAGATTTGAATACACACAAAAAATTAAGATTCGAACCTATAATTCTCTATATAGAAAGTAAGAATCGAAACAACAACAAAATAATAACTTAATTATCCTCAATTCTAGATAATTTACAATCGTCATTGGAAGATCGGTACAATTTACTTGAAAATATTGAAAATGAAGTGAAACAATTTGACTTTACAATAAATTTCGCCAAAATAACTCAATTACTTACGAACAATTACAAAACTACAACAAAACCACAACAATTACTTTTAGAATCTAATGATAAACAACAACTGGATTTATACGTCGAAAAACAGAAGAATTCAACAAAAAAATTAGATTATCTTGCAATTGTATTAAGAAAATTTTCGATTGAAATCGCCAAAAAATTGGAATGTCGATTCATTTTTCTTCCGGATATATCTCTAGATGTTGCTGCACAATTATTAAGTGATGTTTCATTAGGACGTGGCTCACAAATTCCTTTAGATGCGGTCAGTATTTTTGTTCAGTTTTCAATTGTATCAAATATATTTATATTAATTTTAGGGCTTTTGCGATTCTAGAGATGATGTCAAAATTTTACGTCCATTACGACAGTTCGATATTAAAGAATTGGTCTTTTACAACCATTACAATAATTTGAGACCTCTTATATTTGGAAGAATTGAAGATAATTTTCATAGTTCTGTACAGAATTTAATGGAAAAGTTTGTTAGTAATTTACAAATCAATTATCCAGCTACTATAACGACAATTTTAAAAACTGGTGATAAACTAGCGATAGATTCTAACAAGAATAATTGTAATTTATGTCGAGTATGTTTTTTTTTCTTAATAAGATAATTATGTAGTAAACTTTTTGAATTTCAGGCACCAATTCTTGAAGATAATTCACAGCTAACTTCAGCTGAATCAACCAGATATTCCCATTGGTTATCAACACAAACTATTGATAATAGCTCTACGTCACAAAAGCGTTTTAACGCAATTTTAGCAAATTTCGATAATTCCCGAACACACAAATATTGTTTTAGTTGTAATAATTTATTATTGGAAAAATAGTGAAACAGGAGATCTGGATTTTCACAAAAAAAATAAATAAAATAAGGTTTATCATCAACCTTCATATAACTATTATTTCTGGCCTAATTTTTTGTAAACTGTTGGCACATAATCATCCCATTGGGCTAGATAGAAATTACCAGCAATCGGATTGCCTAAATTGTATTTTTGGGCGAATTTTTTTATTGAAAATTTCCCACGATCATTACCAGAATCATTCGCTAAACGTTTTTCAGTAAAATCAATTTTTCCTTTGGGTTGCTTATAAATTAAAAAAATATATCGATGATATCCGCTTCCGTTCGGTGGTGCTGAACTGATATAATCCGACAGGACATCACCTTTATCAACTTGATTACCTGGTATATTGCCAATTAACCAGTGGTGCCATTCACGAAATTTCGGATTTTGTCGACTTGGCGCATCCGGATCCGTTAAACATAATGAATAAAATGAATCATCATCAGCAGACCATTTAACTGTTATTGGACGATTTTTCACTTGTTTCGGTGTTAATTTATTACCCAAATTAACTTTGATATTATTAGCAAATATAATTTCAGCAACTTCTGCTGGGGCAACATCAAGTACATCGGGAACAATTTTCTCCTTATCCATTTTGTCTTTTATCATTAAGCAAACTGGAATTGTATAAGAAAATTGAACGAAATGAAGTGACATAAAATTATTTGACAATTACTTACGAAATTCATGGAATAGAACAACGGAGATAATAATGGTGATTAGTAACGACATTTTGGATAAAATGAAACAAGGCAAATATGACGTAAATTACGTAGAACTCTCGATTTCTAAATTATAAAGGATCGAGGAGATTTCTCCATCGATTTTTCCCTCTCTTTGTCGCCTTTCTGTCCTTCAATAATTGTAATGAATGACAATGATTTTCTACTGCGCTATCTAAATCTGTGAGTATCGCCATAAATCTAATATGTGAGATTTAATGAAAAAATCAAGCATTTCGATTATTACAGTGGGGTTACATTCACCAATTATTAATCACTGCTGCTATCTATTGCAAATTGACGTGATATAAACGATACTGTGAAATTTCCAGAACGAAACAGTTTATGAAAATTTAAAATTGGGCGATACAAAAACAACAGTTTATTAAATAATTGTTCTATGTGTAATGGAATTTATTTTTATGTTAATAAATTTTTTGAACATAACTTTAATTAACAAGAATTTAAAAGAACAATTTGGAATTTAAATTATAAAATTAACTTAGGTACAAAATACTAGCCATTTAAGACTGATATTCAGCTAATTGCATTTCCTTTATAAAATTTATGGAATCTCACTATCCATCAGTCGATTATTAAAATATCTTCATATTTAAATTTCTTCAATTTATGAGGTTTCTTTGGTGAATCTTCCTCACTAGCAATATTACTACTTACAAATTTCGTTTTAGGCACCCATTGGAATTGTTCGAAATCACTTGAAGTTTTAGTAGTTGATGGAATTTCTGATTTTGCTTTTATCGAGCTTTCAATCAACTCATTAGAATATCCGAGACCAGCCACCTGAAAACGATCACAATTCAAATAATGCGCAATTGATCAAGCAAACAATTATACTTCACGTATACTTTGCTTCAATTCAACATCATCTAGTGGATGATGTTCAACAATTTCGCCAGGTCGTACAATACGATCTTTTATACCACGACCACGACCTGAAGCTATATATGTTAGATTTTCATTGATACTTTTGTTTTCTCGACGAGGTGTCGTACAATTTTGCTCCATTTTTTTACGATATTCGAGTATTGTAGATGGTATTTCAACATGTTTATCATTCAATGGCTTACTATATTCAGAATATTTAATCAGGTCTTTCTCGAAATCTTCACGCGTTCGCCACATATTTATCTCTAAAAATTGATGTCAATTTTATTCAACAGAACAAATAAAGAGAGCTTTGCTTACCCCTTCGATTTTATAAATAAAAATAGCGATTTTCTTGTAAACTTATTCGATCATGTTGGAACACGTGATAAATAACTTTCAAAGAAATTGAAAGTAAACAAAACAAAAATTCTATGTAGTGTCACCAAGTGACACCAGGAAAAAGTGAAACAGAAAACTTCGCCTGTTGCACTCTGAGTAAGAAGTTTGTTGTGTTGACGGCAGATGGCATAAATATCATGTAAAATTATTGGTTGTATAAACAAACATATTTTAATAAGAAAGACAAATTTGACAATGGTGAGCACTATTTTCTTTGAATCACGAATTGAAGCGAAGAAGCATATAGAATCCTTAAGGACGTGTCCCACGTTCTTGGACGGGGAAGAGCCCATGAATTAAAAAAAAAGATTATCGGTTAAGATTTAGCACAAGCAATAGCTCGTTTGATCAGTAGACCAAATATAGCATATTAGCTATTTATAGCCCGCAATACTGACAACTTTATTTAACCTCATTTTTCATTTGTTATCCAAATTATTTTTCCACAATTTAATGGAGAAATTTTCAAATGAGAATCTACATAGTTTCTGATAAAAGCTTATTTTTATTAATTATAAGAACTTACCGAAGACTCAATTTCCAAGCAAGCTGATTGTAAATTGAGGTAGGCGCCTGCTCAAAGTCCAAAAATTTCGATTTTCGAAATAATAACCATAAATATTGGTCATGTGATTGTCGGAATGGTTCTTCTATTAAAGAGAGACGGCCCTGTTAATAACGTCCAGTTGTGTTGTATCAATCTAATTAATAATTGAAATGGCTGATTTTCTCTATATTAATGATGAAGAAGTTGCGAATTTATTGAATTGGAATGATGTTTATGAGGCGATAAAAGTAGCATTATGTTGTATAACAGAAAAATGTGCAATACAAAATCCACGTTCAATTATTGAGAATCAAACGAATAATTCAAAATTATTAACAATGCCCGGTTATTTGAATGATGAAACATATGGAGCTTTAGCGTGTAAATTAGTAACAGCATTTCCCAATAATATCAATTTAAATCCACCATTACAACGAATTAATGCTATCATTACATTATTTGATGAGAATACCGGAAAATTGAAAGCTGTAAGTTTATTATTATTTTCCATTTATTATAATTATTAATTTTCTACAATTGAACAATTAGTTGATTGAAGGTGGAGAGATAACAAAATGGAGAACTGCTGCTGCTTCAATTATCGCAACGAAATATCTCAAAAGTGGCAATAAATTCAAAAAATTAGCTATTTTAGGTACTGGAGAACAAGGTCGAATTCATATCGAAGCATTTCTGAATTTTTTCGAGTTCCAAGAAGTACGATTCAAAATAATCGTGTATCTAAATTTATTTGTTAACTCATAAACTTATAGATACATATTTGGAACCATCATATAGAGCAAGCTAAAAATCTAGTTGATGAATTCAATATGAAAAATCATCAAAATCCAATTTTCCATTTATGTCAGTCCAATAAAGATTGCGTTAAAGATGCTGACATTATCGTAACATCAACATTTTCGCAACAACCAATAGTCGAATTAAGTTGGCTCAAATCAGGTGTCCATATTAATGGTAAAATTTACATATTTCAAATAACAAAAAAACAAAACTACGTTATTTATCTTCTTACCCTGTCAGCTGTCGGTGTGAATTCCACTGTACCATCTGAAATTTCATCCGAAATTTATTTGAATGCTGACGTTTTTATTGACCATTGGGATGGTGCTAAAATTGAACTGAAGCCGCTAGAATTGATGGGGGTCGAATTCAAAGGTGAACTTGGTGAGCTGATCTGTGGGAAAATTAATCAACCGTCCAATGGAAAAATAACAATTTTCGACAGTTTAGGTGAGAATTCTAACAATTAAAAATAACATTGAAAAATAACATTAAAATCCCCAGGTATGGCTGTTGAAGATTGTGCTATTGCTCGATTAGTTTATGATAAATTTGTGGAGAAAAAAAAACAAAAATATATGCAAAATTAGATGGACACATTTATTATAGTAAAGGTATAATTTTCTAAAATTGAATTACAATCAGTTTAAAGCTAATTTGGTTGGAAATAATGAATTATGGAATCTCTAGAAATTTAAGAATTGAGAAAACGGCGAAATTTTAAATAATTTTTCTTATTATTGAATTGACATATCGACATTTTTTTAGAAATTGGTCCACAGAAAAGGACAGAGATTCTCATCTATTAGGCCTAATTGAATTGTAACAATTCCATATAGTATTTATTTCTTATATATTTCCAAAAGAATAGATTCGTTCGAAATCCTACACATTTATTCTGATGCTACCCTGACTAGAATAGATCCTTAGAATTGACCCCTTGTCAACAAAGTTTCTGGATTTTCTCAACTAGAATCGTTTGTTCGCCGTTTGTTCACCTTTTTGTTTGCCAATAAACTATTTGAGTTTAAACGTGGTAAATTTCAATTTCATATTTTTTAAAAATTTCTCTTATAAAATATTATCCAATCCAAAATTTCATAAAAAAAAAATTCGAATTCCACCATGTTATCATTTTCATACGCGTTATTAGATTTTTATAAATAGGTACTTTAATAAACTCTTAAAAAAGTAATTAAATATTAATTACTTCTACTGTTAAAAAGAAATTGCAAATTGTGAAACTCCAATTAAAAATCAATAATTGGCGAACAAACGATTATAATTAATCAAACTCAAAAATCTTCTCAACGAGGGCCCAACTTTTAGGACCTTGACTATATGGCTCGTATGGTCGTTAATAATTCGCAATACCACCATCTAGAGTTATTCTACACAATTAAACCAAATACTCGGCAAATTTTACACTAATGGATGTACTTCAGATAACTACTAGATGGCGATCAGGTGAATTGTAGGTACCGCGAATTTTAATTTTATAATTTATGATTTAATTGGCACAATTCATATGAATATTTGAATTATCACAATCACAACAGAAATAAGTAATAATGTCACTCTTTTATAATTATATTGTTTGATAAACATTTTAATTTTCTCCATATTTAATTCTATATTCACAATTATTCTCCAACTATATTGGGACTACTCATGCAGTTATATAATATTCACGTCTCTGTATACATTTCTCTCTCATAATATAGCAAAGTGCTATAGTGATAAGGACAGCTATAGCAATACCCATCCCTATACTGACCCAGATGATTTCTTCATTGATTCCTTGATAGGATCGCCCTGTAAGTAAATATTTATACTACAAAATCAATATAAACAACGACTATTCGAATTCAGATATGGTCGATGTCCCAATTTTCTATCATTCTTGTTTATTAAGGAATTGTTTGAGCCTGAAAACTCTAGACGATTTGGATTTGGTTGAGGATGAGGACACTATCTGAATACTATTCGAATGTCCAATTTCGAGTCTTGGCACAATTTTGATGATGGTTGGTTACACAACTAGGTCAAAAATACCAATTCGGCATTGTTAGATTATTGTTTATTGTGTTGTTAGGTTGACAAGACTCGAATAAATTGTTTCAAAACCGAAAAACAAAACCAAAAAAACAAAAATGGTTCTTGTAGAGATTTATAGTTGAACTTAGGTTTGTAAACAAATTTTTTTTTGAAAGGGAGAAGAGCATTTATATGGAGGATGACTCCATAAATAATGAGTCTGCTTCAAAGATAATGAGGGTGAAATTCGCCAACTTAAAAGATAGGAGCAAGTTGCTATTTCCATATAAAGTGGTTGACTCGATAATCAAAGAGGCTGTGTTTCCAATAGCTTTAATAGTCTGGACGCTTATATTATGTTTGAAATTATAGCCTAATTTGTGTTGTTTCAGTTTGAGCAGAATATAAATGTATTTTTTTCTTTAGGGAAATTATTAATAATTATCTTTGAAATGAATTTTATGGCCAGATTGTATGGAAAAGCAATTAAGAAAAGTTAAAAGATTAAATAGAGATAGACTCAAAAAGTTTATGGCGACATTTCATTGGGATTTCGTTCAAGGTTTACGATTTTCCATACAGACCATTGATTTTCTCATAGTTTTTACAAGCCATTTTTCTTTAGTTGTTTTCAGAACAATTTTCATTCAATTCGAAAATAAAACAAACACTCACCATTATAGTTGTTGGAGATGATACCGGTTACTTTACCAGCAACACGTCCACCCACTGGCATTTTCTGGTTATTTTCTTTATTTTTATTTTCTTTTATTTTTTTATCACAAATAGGTCGACTTATTAGACCCTTATAAATGTTGCAATTTTATTGGTCTAAATAAAAGCTCTACGCATCTAATTCTGGAACAAAACAAAGTATGTAATTTGATGAATTTCCAGGTTGATATTTTGAAAGAACAATAACTGAGTTCATTATTATTATTAATCGAAGCTTTCATCTTTATCTAACCGACTGTAAAACCGAAACTAATTATGATTGGTGTGAATTTCACGCACTTCCATTTCACAGCCAATCTAACAATGATAATGGACAAATTTAGAGGACAATTGCTAATTCAAAATAAATGAGTTAAGCTATCCAGATACAGATCGAGCCTCCTTTTCAGAATACCAATAATGAAGACAATATAACTTATATTTATCAATATTGGTTATCAGTTTTTATCTTCATCTTGATTAAGCCAGTGATTTTTTGTAGAATAAATCTTCATAATCATTGAAATAGAAGCGAGCTCAAACTCAAAATAATCGATTGATAAAATCAAGATATAAACTTATAGTTTTTATTTCAGGATATTAAAAACAATCGAGAGCTGTTTGATCATTGTGTACTTTCATCTTGAATTGAGAACAATCTCTTAACAATTTATTTTCTATTGTACCTACTTAAGTACTTGAGGGATTTGAGATAAAAGTACTCAACGATTCAACATTGGAATAGGAGCGAAAGTGTTTTTTTTTTCGTCAACATTCATGTAAATTACTTTTCTGGCAAAAACAACAATACATCGCAATTCCATGATTTCCCCAGATGTTTCTGAATTTGACTGGAAATCGATAAAAAAACATCGCAAGCATCTTAGATTTATATTAAAATTGCCTCAAACTTTTTTTTATATTTGGTGTAAATGTGGAGATATTTAACGTCTTTTACGATTGAAACTTTCATCATGTTGTTTTGAATAAGAAATAATTAGTAACCTAACTCAATTCAAGAACAGTATTCGCCCATCAGCTTGCCATTTTTTCTTGGAAATTTAATGTTCCCTAAAAATCTCTAGTTTCTCTGCTGAATTCGAATATTGTTCTATAATTGTGAAAATGGTGAAAATTTTCTTTTCTTCAACATCTTTAAATTTACATACACATGTAGATTTGATTGCTTGTCTGAAATCTATCAAAATTAATATCAACTTTGAAAATAAAGCTACAATTTCGACGTTAAATGTCAACATTATCTCCGTTTGCTAGAGAAATTAGGTCCTACGTGGATGGGAAGCTGAACATCTGTCGCAGAAGATTGATGATTTTTCTGTCTCGTTTTCTTTCTCCAACCACAAGAATACCGAATTGGATAATTCAAATTTATTCATTCCACGATAAAGTGGAAATGTCATTTTATTAATAAGAAGAATCGCTGATGTTATACTGTTCTAACTTCCGCAATAACTCGATACAATTCTTTTCAACATTCTTTTATTTATTTTCTGGTCTATTTAGTTGAAAATCTCTTGCTATTGTTTCTAAACATAAACAAGATTTGCTAAATATTTGCGATAAGAAAAGATAATGAGAAATATTCAAATTTCGATTGTAAAATCCGATTATATTGTAAATTGATTGCCTGGAGTTTATTGTTGCGAAAGTAATCAATTATATCCGCTATCTGATTAATAGTCGATAAACTATTGGATCGTTGGATGATTGTTTTTCTTCTTTAAAGGGTTGATCAAACCATCAATTTTCCAGATACAAGATTTATCATATGAGTTGATCAAGTTTTTATCGCTCTATTTCACGACAGAAATCGTTAAGTTCGAATTGATTCGATTTTGATATTTTAAAAGGCGCATTTTCGATGTTATGATTTTTTATGCAACATTTGTAGAGTTTCTAGGGCTTTGATTTCAAAGATGAGTTGAGGAAAATTAATCGTTGAAGTCTTTTAAAGTATCAAAGTTGTGTTCTTTTATTTGAAAAGAATGGCTCAAGAAAGCTGCGATAAACTCCACAAAAAAAAAACTGTAAAATAATGGAACTTAGTTTAAGAATAGAAATGGAAAAAAGACAAATCATAGAATAGAAATGAAAATTCTTGTATGTATTATTTTTTCTCAATTTGAGTTAAATTTCGATGGTCGAACAATTTAAATTTCGTTAATATTTCTCGGGATTCTTTGTAAAAAAATAAGCAGTTGAATTGATGTGTTATTAAAACGGAGCTAGAAATTTGCTTTCATAGTTTAACGTATATTGATATAAAATTAATAGAAGTAATTTTTATTACAGAAAAATTTCACGAATTCTGCATTGAACTCCTAGGATAATTCACAGTTCTGACTTGATTCGAATTATTAATAAAGGCTTTGAACTAAATAATATATGTATATTCAAATTATCATCTATTTTCGGATCATCCCTTAAAATATGAAATTTATTCATTAGAAATAATAATTTCATCTCAGAGTTAACAATTTTGGGGGATAATGCAAAATTGTTAATTCTACCCTCAATTCATTGGAATTTACTAATTCACATCTTTGATGTAGAATTTCACCCCATTATCAGGATTATGGGACAATCTCCTGCTCTTCATTGATTTCAGTCACGTCGAAATAATTTGTAATGACTACTAATGACTAATGGCGATAATTCTAACCGATCAGTCTAATTTTTTATTAAAAATGTTAAATTGAAAAAAAGGAGGTTGTTTATTGTGTATCCAGCATAATTATCTAGTATCTAGGGTACTCAAAATAGAGAATATACAGGATTGGAGCAGGACATTTAGGCCATTTTTTGTTTGAATTGTTTCGAACAATCAGTGATAAGAATAAGAGAAATAGTTCTCAGGAAGTTTGGCTGATTTCTCGCAGAATTTGTAAATATTTTATCAAGAATTTTCAATGTAATTTCCTCGTTTTTTGTTGAAGTTTCCCAATATTCGAGGATTTCAAAAAAATTTTTCTTCATAATTGATTCCATATATTAAATTTTACATACGAAGCCACAATTTTTTTTGGTAGCCGGTCCTGTATAAAAACCTCACAAAGGGGGCAATACAATTTCGTTTGAATTCTGAAAGGAGAAATGTCGCATATTTTTTTCGAATATTCCCTCTTTATTCAGCTGAAAATATTCTCTCAATAAAGAAGAGCATTCTCCAGAATTGCTAATTCATTTATTGTATAGATTTACCGTATATTTTCAGGATGACAAAATTTGAATCCCGAGACGATTCAATTGAATTAAAATTAGATTTATTTTCAATAAAAACCTTTGTATACTCAAATATTCACGGCAATTCCCTAGTTATTATTATTATTATTATCATTATTATTATTATTTATTTGAACTGTATAAATATGTAAGTATAAGAAATATGTTTAAAACAATGTTTTTGCTCATGTCGAAAATGGTGGAGGCGCCAGGCGATCTATAATTCTATAGAATTCAAAATACCAGATTAGATAATAAACTAGAAATATAATTTAGTGCTGTCACTATTATATCCTTTCCTTTTCATTCCAAAATTTATTCCCTAACTCTAAATAAGCCATTGTTGAAATTGTTCGTCAACATTAATGAGATTCTCCCAATCTCTTTGATCCTTTAAATGTAAATATAATTTGAAAATAATTACAACTTTTTAATGAAAAAAATACAATTTGTCAATATTATTGTTAATTATAGTCAAAACTTATTGAAATGAATATCAGGTATCTTGAATTGTAGAGATCGATTTATGTGTTAAATTGTTTCGAAATCAAACCAGTGTTCAAATTGAATCGATAATTTGATTACGTGAACTATTGGGGTGCAATTTATTTAGTCGATAGCAAGTACGGACTTCGACTTCGATTATATTGATCCCTCCCTCCAGCAATTTGTGTATTTTTGAAATATTTCCCATTCTATTTGAATTGAATTTTAAAGAAGTTTGTGGAAAGTTTTCTATTTGCGTGAAGTCTCCAATTTGCGTAAAATCACTTTCAACTTCCAACCCTATTATTTACTTTACAGATGTGTTTTATTCGACATTTTTTATCTCGATTTTATTAAACCACTAGAATATTTCAGCAGGGTAGTAAAAACTTCCAAAAGCTATAATATGAAAATTTTATTTTTTTAATATGCAAATTTTTTTTCAATAAATAAAATTGGGGTCATTTTTTTGTGAGCAACGTCTAAATCAATAATTCACTAGAAATGTGTGAATTCTCTGAAAAAGAAAAGAATGACAAGGTTCAGCAATTCATTGAGTTTTTTTCTGAAAGCTGAATGATTTTATGGAAAACTGGCTAAGAAATCTAGAAGCTTCGTAAATTTCATTTCAGAAAAAATATGCAAACTTGCACGAGTTGTTGCGAAAATGATTGGTCTTGAACTATACAAAATTAAAGTAAAAACAAACACAAATTTTAAAAAACTACAGCCGCTCCAGAAATATTTTCTGAGAAATCTTGGAATTTTATGACAAGATCTTATAACTGAGACTTTTTTCGGATGGATTGAGACTTTTGACTCTTATCAAAATTCTTAGATTGAAAATCAAAGAATATTTTTTAGAAAACGACCCACAAAATGCCACAATTCCATTTACATATTGCAAAACTGTTATTTTAATGTAATAATATGATGAAATATAACAAATAATAAGATAATTTCAAGATTTCTACAGAGATTCTGATCGGAAAATTACGATATTTTCAAAATAGGGGGAGAACTTGGCTCAATATAACCTTCATAGAAATTTCTCTAAGGAGTACGAAAAATTGAAGCTGTTTATTCCCCGAAAGTAAAGGAAATTGGGTAAAAAAAATTGATATTTTGCTCGAAAATTTTATCCCTTCTGCAACAATTTAGCTGCAGGTTCGATAATCTTAATAAAATCTTGCGAAAATTTCAGAAATGATCACTGAAAAAATTCCTTCAAAGTAGTTTTTATCACGTGGGACAGTAACCTGGCGCATCCACCAAATTTCAATAGTTTTTAATAACAAAATATTCTTCAAAATAATAGATTTTCTCTAACTTACGTTAAAAATAGTATACATAAAGTACCTACATTTATGTACTTAATTTTTTTTTTTACAACTTTCAAACAATCTTCCAAGCTTCAAAATCATAAATTGAATGGAAAAAACTTACTACTATGTTCTCTAAAATTCCACCTCAAATTTTTCACACAAAAAGAAAATCGTATCTTTATCAACTTTCCATGAAAATCCACACAGAATCGAGAAAAATACATCAAGATGTTTATGGGATGCTGGATAAAAGCAGACTGGTGAAAGCGAGCAAGCTACCGGGATTTTGCGTGGTTGTATTTGATTTTTTTCGATAGAAAGGAACGCCGGGATGCTTTACTTGGTTCGTCCTTCTCACATTTCCTGTGACGTCAGCAAGTGGATCCCGTCAATTTTCTATAGAAACCATCGAAAACCTTAAAGGCAGCTTTAATCTATTTACTATCAAATTTGATTAAACAAGTCAATCAAGTTGACATCTAGTTCATTTCTATCAAACTAAACAAAATACATACTACAATTTCAAAAATTCAAAACGTGCGCGAAATTTCACATCAGTATCTGTCTCAACTGCTAGATGGCGATCAGATAAAGTTCGAATTACAGTGATTCGAATTTCATCAAGTGTGCCTTGGATTCAAATCTCAAAATAATTATAATCATAGATAAATAATTATACCAAAAATAATGGATATAATGGAATTAGAAGTTGGGTGTCCAATTTTATTGTTACCAGATGAAATTCTTGCAGAAATTTTCAAATATTTACCTAATCAAGAATTAAGTTTGTTTATAATTTCAGTTGATTCTTATTAATTATCGATTATTATTTAATATTTTTAGGCAATAATACTCGTCTAGTTAATTATCGATTTAAGAGGATTATCGAATATTTTTTGTATGAAAAATTCTATAGTTTTGGAAAAATGTTGAATTTACAATTGAAACAATTAAAAAATTTCAAAACAATAATAGAAAATACATATTGGCCATGTATCAACTTATTGATTTTACATCATTCAATGATCAAAGCAACAATATCGAATTATTCATATGAAATTTTCTATCAAACAAGAACTACCTGTATGTATATTGGATTACTACTTGATCTTTTCGAAATTTTTTCCGAAAATTTCAACAAATATAAATCAGAAATACAATATCAAGAATCTTACGAATTAAAACGTTTAGTTAGTAAGATTGAAATTTTATCAAAAACCATTTGTTATCGTATTGCGAGAAATATCGAACTAAAAACAAATAAAATTCTATTTATCAATGGTTGCGAGATAATTGAGCTAATTGATATTGTTCAACAATCACTATTTATGCCTCATAATTATAATAATAATGATAAAGAATCATGGTTGGAATCAACTGATATTTTGAAAACGAAAATTGCAAATTATTATCCACGAAAAAGTCGAGATAATTCGAAACTTCGACAATTGGTGATGGTTTTTTTCAATGATTATATAAATTTGTATTCAACTGATAGTCCTTTCAAAGTTATACAATTCAAAAAAATTGTTAATAAATTAGTTTCAATGTTGTGAATTCAAACCATAATTTATTTTTCGAATAATCTTCTAATTAAATCAATTATTCGAATTCTGAGGATATTTTTGATATCAAGTTGAAACTGAAGAATCTCTTCTTGTTAGTTATTTATTGAATTAATATTTGATTATCATTTTTCAATATTAACTTAAATAAGAAAATATCAGTCGCAAAATTATAGTCTTGTGAAAAAATAAATTTCCAATTTAAAAAGCCAAAATTGTGCAAAAATCTCACCTCCGGTTTATCTAAAAAAAACTGGGTAAATAATTTTATAAAATTACCGAAAACTGTTTATTAATTTTAGATTATCAATTCAATTACATCAAATTACCAATTATATATTGATAACTCTCGATAATTTTTGGACACGTGTCAATAATAAATCGCCTTGTTTTACAACAGAATTGAATTGAGCATTTTTTAAATCTGGTCGATTTGTTTCAACAATACCACCAACGCGATCAATTTTACAATGTAATCGTCCTGCTGCTATAAATGTTGATAATTCCCTATAAAAAAAACTTACAAGTAAATTTATTGTAATGGATAATTTTTAAATAAACTTACGCATCAATAAATTCAATCGTAACACCAAAAGCTTCAGCCATATATTGTAAGGTTAACGATCGATAAGATTCCAATAATTGTGTATAGGCCAAAATTTTCATTTCACGTATGTAATAACGGTAATGTGGATTCAAAAAATAATCTTTACGTAATATTGTTTCAACTTCAGCTAAATTATTGAAAAATTCTGAATATTGACAATTATAAAGTGAAAATAAATATTCTTTTATGAATGGTTCTGAATGTAAGACTTCTAAAATTTCTGAACCTTTAACAACTTTATCTCGTAGTTGATTTCTAGGTAAACTTATAATTGATGTATAAACTGTATAACGTACAAATGCTTTATAATCCATCAATTCATATGATGTGAAAGTACTGACTGTATCTAAAAATAGATTTGCAGCTGTTTTAAAATCACGTACAGCCATACAATAAGCGCCTTGATACACTTTCAAACGATTCCGGCGATCCCAATCGCCACCCTCTTCGATTAAACTATAAAACAAAATGATAACATGAAATTCAAATTGATTTTATTATAAGTATGTAATTTCAATAATTACGTTTTAGCTTTATCGATATTTCTTGTAATCAAATCGTGATCCATAAAGAACAAACCAATTCGTATCAAATGGAATATAATATCGAGACGATGGCCCAATGATACAGTTTTATCATAGGTCTGTCGAAATGTTGTTATGGCATTCTCTTTGTCACCAATACGGCTATAATATTCGGCTTTTTTCAAATAGGCTTCACGTACTTCCATTTCACTTAAATTCTTTTCAGCATCCTCAATGGCTGCATTCAATTTATTGATTTCTTCGAGATTTTTCGCTTGTAATGTTTTCAAAAAATTCGCATCTTTCTTCCAGCTAGCATCTTGACAAATCAATTCATACCACGGGGCCATATCTTTGAAAAATTTCAATGAATTGTTGAAAAATTGGAAAGATTGAGGTTATTTTACCGTCTTTTTTGATGGCGTCGGTTATTTTTGCGTGTACATTTCGATCAGTGCGAAATTCGGGCAGTGTTAATAAAAATTTATAATGGGCCAATTCTAAGTCGGGATTTTTCTCCAAACCTTGATCTTCCAAATTTTCAACAGGCATTTTATTTTATTTTTTTATGTCTTCCACAACACAACAACTTTGCGTTAATGACAAATGAAAATTTCTTCCAGTCATGACATGGGGAATTTCGAATTACCAACTGCCATAGTCTTAGTACAAAAAAGATTATAATATCATAGTTTTTTATTGAATTTAATCAAATAAAAATTATAATTCTTGTAGTTTTATAATTTATAGTATTTTTTACCAAAAATTATTTCTTTTCGATAAAATTATCAAGTGTTTTTTCTTACATAGTGACTATACAGTATTTTTAGTATTATTAACTGTTGGCTACTCTGTCTCGGTCTCGTATCGTAATACAGATCACTTACTTATCCTCGATTTTAAAGCGCGGTAATTTTTAGCGGAAACTTTGAATTCAAACAAAAAAAATAAGGGCTTCTATTCATGTTTTATTTCAATGTTACAATATGATTCGGTACAAATATCGTTGCTGTATTTATTTAATTGATGGATAATACAACATTTGAAAATCGACTAGTGAATTTCAGATTATACGTCTATGCTAATAATTGTTCCCTCTATCATGCATTTTTATATTGACAAAAAAGTGATCATTTCACATAATTATTTGAAATAATCGATTAATTTTAATGAGTAATAAAACATAGATAACACATTTAATTTTCAATTTGTTCTCATTATTATTATGAATGTACAATTGAGCAATTATTCTTAAGCGAAAAAATATTGAAATTATCATTAAGAAAAACTAAGAGAATAGTTTTCCTTTCAATTTTTCTACCAATAAGCATGAATTATGCTAAATGATTAGGCCGTTTCAGCTACTTTAATGTTTATAATCATATGATTTAAATTTTTTATTTAAATTTAATTTCAGTCTCAATGCTTTTTGCATATTTATTTAAAATTAATTATTTATAATTATTCTCAATTCAAATTATTGATCCATTAGTTAATATCGAATTAGTTGAGTCGATTTATAAATTTTGTTTTAATTTTGTTAATTAATTAATGAGAAATGAATAGTGGGTTAGAGGCACAGCACAGAAAAGGCAGGCTGATATGATAAGGTTCTAAATAGATTCAATCATTAATTAATTACAGGGCCGTAAACATGATTTTCATTAGAAAGAAAAGGACACCTCTTCTACAAATTCACTAGGAGGTCTGAAAATATTTTACACGGCCCCGTTTTGCTATTTGTATATAGAAACACACATCTAAAAACTCCGTGTGAAAAGCTATTTAAAGCTTATTATACAGACTGCCCGCTCTAGATATCTCGACTGTTTATTAGACAATTCCGAAAAATTTTCAGGCATTTTTAATCCATATTATAAACAGTCGGCATATTTTGTCGTTCAGTGGACATTCTATATAACAATTTCAATTAATTGTGATCAAATAATCGATAATTGAAACATCTAAAAAGTGTAGTATTTCTAACTATTAATTGACACTTGCAGTTTGTTTATAATTACAATTTATAAAATAATTTAATTTATTCACAAAATTAATTTGTCTAAATTGATAATAAATTTGAAATTTGGGGTATTGGGACAATTTTTTTTTTGTATTTTTCCTGTTTTTTTTTTTCTAGTATTGTCAGATATGTCCTCAAAATTGGTCTTCAATTATAAAAATCAAAAGAATGGCCACTATTACAATTTTGCTCTTATTTCAAATACTTATCTCATTATCATATTAAATACATTATTTACAAATCCATTTTGGCAATTGCAGTCTTGGGGTTATTTTGGAAAATGGTGCAAGATTTCAGTGTTTCTGTTTCCATTAGTAATTTAAAAAAAAAAAAAAACAAAACTGTAAAAACAAGTGAATTTTGAAAGGCACCTTCCTTTTGTTGAAATTCTATAGAGTGTCCATGGAGTGCTTGAATATAATTTATGACGTAATAGGTGAGATGTTATTATTAGAAATTCCAAATTAACGCTTTAGTTCAATCAACTGATAAATCGATGAATGTCACAAATATTCTCCTCTCCATTCCCGATCAATTCATCATCATTATCATCATCATGATCATCATCAATTTGTATTTGACATACATGTCCATTTTCAATAATCGATGTATTATTATTACCATTATTGTTATTATTATTATTATTATTATTATTATTATTATTATGTACAATACACGTATTATTATCATTATTATCAATCATTTTAATCAAAATTGTATCGGTGACGTCATTATTGATCACGTCACAGTAGGCGTGATGTCACAGATTCAATGTTGAATCTGTCGTTGTATCGACTAATGGCCAATCGCTTTCCGGACTTGATGGTGATCGTGTTGTTGGTGTTGAAGAAGATGACGATGTTGAAGATGTTGATGATGATTTTGATGATTTCAATGATGATTGTGATGATGTCGCTCTTATTATATCCATTATTGATAACGGTGAGTCCTTTGATGAATTTAAAGGAGGTTTGGCTTGTGGTCAGGCGACGGTAATTACATGGCCTTCTGGATCTGGTGACCAACAATTGTCCGATAACCAACAACCAATCACAACAGTAACAAGACCGATTAATAATGCCAACATTATATAGACTTCGGCATTGCCTAAAATCACAATCGATAACGAAATTTAATTCAATTAATTCTGAATATTATTGAGAGGCGGCGGAAATAACTCAACGCTCCAATTCAATTGAAGAAGAACATTGAGATTGTAGTCAGAATGAATAGAAGCTTGAAATTGTCCCATTCACTTATTGTTTGTTATAATAAAAGATGTTCCTCCTATTTTTTTGAATAAAAAATCCTTTTCATATTTCACTCTAATGAATAGAAAAGCCCTCTTTCTCTTCGCTCTCTCTGAAACGGTCGCTTAATGATCTTACATATAAATCGTATAAATTTGGTGATGACTCTGAATACTGAATGAATTATTAATATTATTAAAATATGGAACGCTACCTACTATTGTTTGGACTTTTCAATACGTTGAGTTATAGCTTATTTTGTATAAAAATCAATAGTGTAGATCAGGGGCTCTCAAAGTGCGACCCACGATCTTCAATTGATAGAGATACATTAGATATTGAGAAAAAAATTCTTATACCTACATATGTAGGTTTAGGTACTTATTTATAGGTATTATAAATAAATTTTTTCATATTATAGGTATTTAAAAAAAATACCAAATAAGTATAGATACATAAATCTTTTTCTGTTTGGACGTAATTTCCACAGCACTTTTTTTGGCTCGCCATATATTTTGGAATTTGCAATTTGGCCCAACTAAAGCTTTGAGAACCCCTGATGTGGACTAAAAATAAATTTTTTTGATAACAATCATTTTGTGCACTGAATAGAATTGGTGATAGTGACAGAATTTCAATTAAAATTTATTCAATTCGCGTCAATATCGATAGCTCTATTCAATAAATACATATAACGTTATTGGTTATTGAATAAAATTGCGCGAAATCCACACCAATCACAATTCTTGTTAAGTGACGCAATTGAATTATTGACTATGTGATAAAAACAAGAGAGCAATCATGATTAATTATACAAGTGATACAATTGGCTAATTGGTTGCATTATAAAAAAGAGGGAAATTCACACTAATCATGGTTCTTCTTAAAAGAAATGTAATATTGTTTGTTTGCTGATTAGTTGGGTGATAAAAACGAGAGAGATTTGCACCAATTATGATTCATTCTGTAAAAGTTTTTAGATCCATTTTAGAAAATTTGTTCAATAAATAGATGACTTTTACGTCTCAAAGTTTTATTTCTTCAAGTTTTATTTGCACAGCCTTCTATTCAGACATGGAATTTTTGTTGTATTTCGGTGTTTCTACAGATGGTAAATCAGCAATTTTCCCATAAACTTACCTAGTTGTTTTCGTATACCATTGCCCATTTTGCTTCTCCATAAACTGTTGATTAATGTTGGATCGGCGCGACGCCATTCCCTCCAACCGGATAATGTCCTTCGTACACCCCCCACGCCACCACCACCCACTGTGAAAATAATCCCAGGAAATGGGGTACTGTTGGTATTGGGTGTATTTTGCGAGCCAGCTTGTGGTTGAACATGAGCACTGCCTTGTGGCGATGGTAAACCATTTACTGATAACAAAAACAATTGATCAAAATCGAATGTTTCTTCGATTTATGGATTGTATCACCCATTAATGTGGTAAGGGCCAGCAACAGTACCATTGCAATTAGCCGGCCCATTCTGTCTGGTCACCAATATGATTGTGCTGTATAAATGTCGCATTCAATTAGCATTCCACACCAATTTCAGTATGTTTTTTTCAATTTTACGAGATTCTCTCCTCCAACAATAGCTGAAACATAAAAGTGGAAGCCTTTACAAAAACAAAGAGTGACGAAGTAAATTTTACAAAACGTAATATTGTTGCGGTTGTGGGTCTTGTAGAGATAATAAAACTTTCATAAATATTTTCAGGAACGAAACTGGAAGGTTGTCGAATGAAATTTTAATGTTTGAACTTTTACAGGAGAATTACAATAAATTCAACTCATTTCCGTGTATGTGTGTACGAATGTGTTTATTTTCGAGAGAAATACCTACATATAAATTTTAACGATAATAATTTCACTAAGTACCTAATATTGTTCCATAGTGCTTCCTGTTAAGTAGATTTCACAAGCCAACCAATCATCCATTAAGAATAAAGTGCTTTCCTGCTGTCTTATAATAAAATTTATGTTTCAGTAAATTTGACGAAACAAATTACTTATTTAAATCGAGAACATTCCAAGATAGTCTGATGAAGAAATTTTACGATAATTTTCACAATCAATTTTATTTCTAACTCCGATTCTTACAATCTGGAACTGTATAAATTTCAGCTTTATCCTCGACTATGATAAGAAATAAAATTATAAAAGAATTTATTTGAAGCGATATCGATGTGATTAATTTGCATTTTATTTGAATATTTCGAGATATCGAGTTATAGAAAATTTCTCAGACAGCCTAGAATAGTATCCGTTGAATCGAAGCTTTATTTTCATGATTCATTTTTCTTAAATCTTCATCCAGTTTTTTTTTCAAATATGGTGATTCAATCAAAAAAAAATCTATTCCAACAATACAAAGATGAAGTGCTTGACCAAATTTCAGGAGCCGATTGTGCTCGAACTGAAATAATGGAAAAAGTTTCTCAAATTGGATCAATCAGATAATAGGATCTTCATTGAATCAGTTTATCAAAAGTGCTATGCTCAGATTATCTAGACTGTTTATGAAATTTAATATGTCTCTAATAACGTTTTAGGAGCCTTTTAATTCATCTTGTGGCGCCAGTGGCATAGATATACATATTGTATAAAAAAATATTTGAATTATATATGTATGTATTTCATTATAAATTTTTTTGTCACCAAGTCAAAATTGATTTCAATTCTTGAATTTACAAAAGTAATGTGTCAATACCCATTATATCGTATATTTATTTATTTTTTTCTAATATTTGTTCATTTTGAATCGAAAAATCAATAGAATATGTTCCGCCTTAAAGAGAAGTCGGTCTTGCGGAAAAGTTGATATAAATCTTCAATACTTCCGACTTAGCGATTGTTTTGTTGATTTAAATATGGCTGAAATGTTCATATTGAATGTCTGGGGATATCTATGGAATCGTTTGAAAAACAGCCGCAGCCAAGATATTTGGACGAGCTGTCATAAAAGGGTCACACTATACAGAATGTTTCACGACAAACAAAAATATCAGAACCATTTTATAAATTCTTTCAAGGGAAGATGTTTTTTTCTGAAAAATTTAGAAATTGCGAATTTCTCAAGAACCACCAAGGTTAGGTATAATATTTTCTGATAAAAGTGTACCTAAAATTTAGATAAAAATTCAAAAACTAATTCATTTATTCTATTTAAAATAATAAAGTTAGTGAGAGTTTCCGAGGTTCGTCTTACTAATGTTTGTCGTGACACATTCTGTATATGACACCGGAATATCCAGGCAATATAATTTCCACAATCTAGTCTGGAAACTTTTCCAGGAAATGTCAAAAGTCACTGAATCAAACAACTTTTATAAATTCAACTACGATTTACAAAATACAAAAATTGATTTTGCTTAGGGGAAAATTTTGTTAAGTTGGTAGTACGTAGTAATGTGCTTGGGTGCCAAAACAATTCGTTTGGTACTTAAATTAGTTCCATTATTACGTTGTAGATGGCTAGAAATTGTTTATTTTCATTTTACTATGTAGTAATTTAGTGTAATTAAATTGTCATGTTATTTTTACATTTTAATTGGGATGATTTGTATTTTAATTAAAAATTAGCATGACGAAAAAAAAAAATATAAGAGGATTCAAGCTTGCATATTACGTAATATTGCGGTGTTAGATTTTAATATCCTAGTTTTAAAGCTATAAAACTCAACGAATACAGGTGGTTTGTAGTAGGATTTGAATTTCGTTCGAATATACGAATTCAACGGGCTTTATTCGAGCAGAAATTTACAATAAATCCAAAATAACTAACACGGGACAAATTGTGAACATCCAATTAATTCCAAACTACAAAATTAATTGAGCTGTTTTGTTATTTCTATTCAATTTTGAAGACCATTGAAATATAGTGCGGGAGAATTGTGAACAAATCTATTCCATGTAAAATCCTAGACTTTATCGATTGAAACAGAGACAGAGTTTCATTTGATCGTTTTTACACTATCAGAGTTTGGGTTTAGTAACAGGAAAATGCCCAATTTTGTGAATCACATGAATTGTAGACCTGTTTCTAGTTTCATAATTGTTCAGAGCTGATGAATGTAATTCACCTGTTCCATGTATACATCAAAAGGGCTCAATTATTCTCTAAAACTGTTTAGAATTCTCTATTTTATGTTCTATTGTTGTCAATGCTAGAGATACCTATTGTTGTTTTGTTAACAACAACATTATAAATAGCAAAAATTTACATTGTTGCTATTCAATTCAATATAAAGAACTCGTGAGAAAATTATTTTCTGATATTATGTTTGTTATCGATATTTTTCGAAGCGTAACAAACCAAAAAAAATAATATTGCTAAATTGGAATTTGATTGAAAAATCTATTTGTTCAATTTCTGAATCTAGCAACAGAATCGAATAATCCATCTCAATTCTAGATTTATTTTTCCGTTATTTCAAATATTTGATAACTCTGAAGATGAAACGTTCATAAATCTAAATACATTGGAGATGGAGCTCGTTATGTAATTTCTTTGTCTTCTTATAACGATACCGGATGAATTTTTGTTGGAAAATCATATAATCACTACAATCAAAATGTCTCTCCATTTCCTTTTTTGTATATTTTTTGTTGATTTGAATATTTGAATTGATTAAAGTTTATCCATAATTGGTATTTCAAATATTTACAAAGATCTATGGTAGATTGTGATTTTGGCGGATGCGCCGGGCGAATCCGTTATAATCTTTTGAATGAACAAAATTTTTTTTGTTGAATTTCATGATGAGTTTGTATTAATTCTCAATTATAGTAAGTCTATTAGTTCTATAAGAACAAAAATTGCAATAATTTTGTAGATTCTCAATTACGTTTATGTATTTGTTTTTTCTATCATTATTGCAAGAAAAACTAGATGAATATCTCTCAATCTCTTCTTTAATATGAAATAATTCAAATTCAAAAACACATGAATACTTTGTTGTTTTTTTTTTTGTCACGATGACAAAAATGAAAAATCAATAGAATACTTGAAAACTTGAACATTAACAATTCGTACATGTTGTACGTTTAATTATGAAAAGTGTTTTCCATACTGTGGTTTTTCCATTCATCTGCTTATTGGAGCTGTTGGAATTCTTGCGAGAGTTTTATGACTGATTGTCAAGTTTCAGTACCTTGGTTGTCCTTATTTATATCGAATATATCAATAGAAATGTTGTAAGATCGAAACCAATCGAATTAACCCGGCAAATTTGATGATTTGATGATATTTTTGAGCTTGAAAATGCATAATTTTGATGAATAATCTTGAACATCTTGTAAGTTTCACTGAAATTATGAAAATTTTAATTGAAAATACATGAGAGAAGAACTATAGAGCCATTGTTCAGAATTCAATCAATATATGTGAAAATTCTATGAGAATCTGTTGAGGTTGGAAAAATCTGAAACGGATGAGGCAGATATAGAAGATTTAAACTGAGTGATAAGATAACAATTTCAAAAGCAAAATGCGATGGAGAATCTTGAAAATTTTACAGTCACAGATTGAAATCATAAAATTGCAATCGAATCAAAAATTCTAGTATTGAAATGCAAGATGAAAAAATTCTGGAGTTATAGCTAGAAATTCAATCAATAGATGTGAAAATTCCATGAGAAACTGTTAAACTTTCTTGGCAAAATCTCAAATGATAAAGCAAAAATAGAAGACTCAAACTAAACAAGTTTCTAATTGAAGGTTGAATTATTGATTGAAAATAATGCAGTTCGAATTTGAAACTTAAAAAATATCAAAAATAAAGCTGAAAGTTTCATGAGATTCAGAAATTATATGTATACACATATTGTGAATCTTTGAATCATTTAAATTTTAAAATCCTCCCAAGATATATTCGAAATCAATGAGTAAACAGTTGAAAACTCAAAGAAATATCAAAACTCCACGATTCTAAACTGACAAATTTAAAAAAACTAAATACCTATTTGTAAAAATCAACACATGGAAAAATAAAAGTCGACTTCAAAAGATTGTGACACAAAAATGATACAGAAGACTTCTTTGATAAAACATCAAAAATAAAATGAAAATTCTTCCGGAATTTTCTCTCTCCCTTATTGTTAGTTGAACATGACCACATTCTGATTATTGATCTCAATCCAGAAATCACCACTTAATCATCGTATCTATTTAAGTAACAATTATTCCCAATTTTCAAGCACTCGACTATAATTGATAATCATTAAATCAATCAACATATTATACTAGAAATGTGTAGTTTATCACTGAAATTGATAAGAATGATGAAAACAAAATTACTTAAATACATCTGTTTGTAGTTTAGGAAAATTTCTCATTTCCATCATTCTCGTAATTTCCCGCAACGGTTACTTCACAATGATGAATTACATCGATTTGCATCAATTTCGAGCTATTCTTTGTTGTTTTAGAACGTTGAGTCTTATTGAGAAACATTCAAAATGCGAAAAGTTATCGAAAGAAAAACTAACAAGCAACCACAAATTAACAGTTCCAATTTATAAATTGTGGCCAGTTTTCAGAATATCAGCTTTGTTAACTTCAATTCTTAATCCTAAGTTTGAATTGTTGAAGACTTTTGAATTAGCTGTTGGTTTTTCCATTTGAAAGAGAAGCCAATTTCACAGTTAGTCTCGATTTGTTTTGTTTAAAACTCAACTTGATTTTTCTAACAAAAAAACTTCATTATCTGTTTTGTTTTTTTTTTTTTTGTTGAATCAACCATCAAAAACTGAAACTCTTTCAATTTAAAAAAGTCTGCAATTATTACAGAAATTATTAGAGCGAAATGAAAAAATTAATTATCACTGTAACTCTTTCGCCTTCTAGATTCAACCAACTTTTTTAATTATTTTCAATAAAAGCGAAACGATCGAAATTCACTCTTTTATCACCACTTCAAATTATGAAAATGACAAGATTCTTTTCAATCTCTTAAATTTTTTCGAATCGATGGTGATCAATTGAGAATTGATTTCAGTTGTCGACCTTTCTGATTTAAAAAAGTCAAAAGCTCCAAATATTCTTCAAATCTGAATTGAATTTAGTTGAAAAATAGAGAATATTCGAGCTAAACGATTTTTATTTCGAGAAGAAAAAACAAATCAAACAGGACCGGGCTCAAATTATGTTTTAACGAAATTCGCCATCTAGCAGTATTTCGGGAAACTAATCTTCGTGTAATTCACTCAACAGATTTACACCAATTATTATTAGCTGTCCACGTGACGTAATATAGTAGCTATCTAGATTCGTTCCACTTTTAGTAATAAATTACAATTCACCTGATCTCTCTTGTTTCATTTTGTTTTATTATTCAATTCCAATTTCGGGTCGTATTAGCGGTCGGTACTTTTTTTTCCATATTAAACGAAAAATTAATGAGTAATTTCCAATTAAGCAATGGTGATCGAAAACAAAAAAAAAAACGTTGATGGATTAATTAAAAATCAATCAACATTATAGTTTTTTAAGCGAGTAATTGAGTAATTTAGGTAAAATAAGTGAGTTTGACGAAAATAAATCACGAATATTTTCAGATAAACTTGAAATTATGTAAATTTTACTCACTCAACTTTGCCCTGAGTTATAGTTTGAGGAAAGTTCTCAGAGAGATGAATTGAAATTTTTACAGTAAAGCGGAATAAAAGCTTTTTACATACCTAGTAAATTGAATTTCTAAACAGAATCAAATATTTGCTTAGACTGAATATTATTTGTGTCCTTTTATTATTATGATTTATAGCTTTTGGCGTATTGTTAGAAGGGCTTGATTTTGTGAAAATTGCTATTATCGTGAAAAATCAACTAACTGAAATATTAGCAAAAATACTAAAATAAATCTGAAAATTTTACAATTTTGATCATGAAAACATAGAGACGGAGAAAATTAGAGTTTTCATGCGAAATGTTCAGAAATTTACTGAAAAAATACAATTAATTATCTATTTATAATTATTATGAATAAAAAAACAACATGTTTTCGCTATAATTAAGAATTCGACGGCAGGAAAAACAAGGAAACGTGTCGAAACTACCAGTTGCGCTTCAAGATTCAACAATAAAAGATTCCGCCGCCCTTTGAAATAAGTAGTTGTGAATATTTTCTAGCCCTATACGATTTTAAACAACATTTTGTTAGATCTAATTAATAATAATAATAATAATAATAATAATAATAATAATAATAATAATAATAATAATAATAATAATAATAATAATAATAATCAAATAGGCCCCTGACGGGTTATCATTCATGTTGATCGATAAACAACCCTTGTCGGATACATCCTCGTATAGAGTGGTCCTAAATAGCAACTTTATTAGGAAATAAATTGTAAAAATAAATTTAAGAAATTGTACTATGCATTTAAAAAAATTATTAAACTTACGCTATTGTAGGTAATTATCAGTCAGTTGAGTTTTTTTTTCTTTTAATAATTCAACGGTTCACTTTGAAACAGTTTATTTGGGAATTTATCGTTTCTTCTAAAATTTCTATGTGTATAATTTTGAGCAATGTCTGAAATTGCTGAAATAGCGGAGAGCACTGGCCTACTCCACTGAAAACTCCAGGTCCGGGCGTTGTACTCGCGCATGATCTACCTACATAGAAGCCCCAGATCTTCCTCTTTTCTCTCCAACATATGTTTTTCTTTCCAAGCAAAATATCACTAATCACAAATATTCACGTGCAATTTCCACAATTACCGGAAGCTGGAGAATTCTCGATATTTGCCCTGCTGGAATAATCGACGAGCTTTATTATTGAGCTCGCATTTGTAATCGAGAAATTGAATTCTCGGCTTTAATAATAATGAATTTATGACGACTGCAACCTGTAAAACAACTGAAAAATTCACTTGAATTTTCTTATATTTATCCGGCTATAAATTGTTAGGAAATCTATATTTTAAAGTTTCCAGTTTCCAATCTGTCGGATTCGCCAAGTAATGTTTCCTCATGTTAGTTTACGGTTTTTATGTTACGATTGATTTTTATTTTATTTCTCTCTTCCAACAATTTTACGATAGCTTAGAGAAATATTTGTTTTTTGTTTGTATCAACGAGTTTATTCACTTGTTTTTTCGAATCGCCTCGGGATAATTTCAGATTTTTGACCAAAAGATTTAACAAATCGTCACAAATTTCGCCATTTTCTAGATTCAGTTCAGAAATTTCTCTAGATCTGTAGTGGAAATAATAATATTCTTATGTGCCGCAGACACGCAATCGGAACAATGCTTTTCATCATTTTGAATTGTCCAACGAACACAATAGGCTTAAGTCATTGAATAGACAAATTAAATTGTGACGATTTGTTTGTTTCAAGCACGCAAAGGGAATGTTATCTAGAATTCACAAAATCTCAAGAAACTAATATCTATTTTATAATTTTGTGAAATAATTAAACGATTTTTTTTTTAAATAACCAAAATTTTTGTGCGGTAATCTCTCAAATTCCATATTGATTTATTTCGAAATTTGATAGGATCTAGTCGGTTGAGCCTGGCCGCGAAACAACGACAAGCTAAATTGTTGTGGATTTTATGTTTGTTATTGATACGGGATTATCGATAACAACAAACACTTGAAATAGGATTCGGATTGATCAATATCGTAGTCAAAACATGAATTTGAGAGTAATCTTCAAATAAAACATCCAAAAGCTCTTGAAATATGTATAATCACAAAAGTTATCTACGAGGGGATTATAAGTTGAACTTTGAAAAAAAAAGTTAATAGCATATTTCAACAGACTTGGTTTAAAACGAACAAAAATTATAACTTAAGTTTAGCAATTTACAAAGTTCCAAGATTCTTATACATATGAACTGAATTTATATTTTTCAATGGTAGGTACAATCTCTTATTGTAAAATTCGTCCTATAACAATGCGAATTGGAAACATACCAGTGAAAGTGTCAAGCCCCGACTATATCCTCTTATATCTGAACGTCACCTAGAAAAATTACATTTTTAGTAGCTGTATAATTATCGGAATTTGATGTGAAATTTCGTACAAGTTTAGCGAGAATATAATTTGAATGAAATTAAAAAAAAAATAGAGAGGAGACTTAAAATTATTTTTTCATTAAAATTGAAAAACAAAACACTAGTACTTATACACATTTGAACTATAAATATTGAAAGTTGTAAAATCTTGTCCCCTTCTTTTCTACAGCATTTATACTGATTATCCATTGACAATTCATTTATATTCCAATCGAAACATTTTTATCTGGAAATTTGTACAGTTTCCTTTCAGACATTATTTCTTATTATTATGCACGAAAAGTCCATCAGAAAGTTTTCGAATTTGTTGTCGAGAAAAGTAATCATAAAATGGAAACTCTTCTTTCCATATTTTTGAAACTGGTATTTCAATTATTCAAAAGCTTCTATACTGAATGTGGCAAGATTTTTGGAAGAGAGAAATGTGCAGTCGACACGAAATTCATATTTCACGAAAACAAATAATCCATCAAGTATAAGAAAACTGAAATAAATTATTCAAATAAGTATAAAAGTAGTGAATAAACGTTTTTTCAGACCTTGAACACTTTTATTGAATATTAGAAATAATTCCAATTTTTATAGAAAGATAAAAACATTGGTCTAGAAATTGAGAGAAATCATAAAAATTTAATTCAATTAATATAATATTAGTTTTTCTCCCTACTTGAACCAACTTTGTTACAGTTTTCCTTTTCAATCGTCTGCAAATTCTTCAAATGAAAAGTTAAGAGCTTAAGATAAAAACCCGGATTATGTCCGACCCAATATTGAGTTCGATGGCTATTTCTGATGATTACGGTCATGATGGTAATGGGATAGAAACATTTGGATACAAAATGGATTATACTCACTAGTTGAATATTTGATGATATCTTGAACGGAAACTGTTCGATTCACGTCAAACATTTTCAGTGGGAGATGATTGATCGTTTTATTTGGATAACAATACATATATCTATTCAACAAATAATTCATCCTAATTTCAGACTCTCGGCTTTATTACTTCGAATATTTTGTAAACAAAATAATGACGGATTGAACTGAATAATTGATGACCGTCGGCCAATTAATATTCATTCGGGTAACTTTCGAATTGATGGAAATAAATCAGAAATAATTGAGTACTTTTATTTAAAAAAAAAAAAAAAATGGAAATAGAGACTAAAATTGCGATCAATAATGAAGTTTAATTTTGGCGGATGCGCCAGGAAATTACTCTACCAACTCGTAAAAAAATTCAATAACAATATTATAATTAAACTGGAATAGTTTTGGAGATGATCCAACTATTCTTATTTCGCCCCGAAAAATATAAAATATAAAATAAAAAATTAATATTCATCAATTCACGTTTAATAACTATTTAATTAAAAATCATAATTCTAGTAAATTATCATCATTCGAATTTTGTAATAATCTCTATTATTATTTTATCTAGAGCTATATTTGAAGATTTATGTAAATATATAATAGTTTATAGCTGATGAAAATTTGCATTTTACCATAATAAATGAACCATCGAGCATGAAAAACGCCCTAGGAGGTGACCTTATAGTCTGCTGGGAGAAATTGTTCGACCAACTATGAAATTTTTATACGTAGTGGACACGAAACTATTTTCAGTAGAAAGAACACAATAATAATAAATATGCGCTGCACTGTCAACAAAATGTAAGGGAAATTTTTTGTCTGATCAAAAATTCTCGAAATTCTTTGGCAACAAAATCCAAGAAATTTGTCATATTACAAACATGTCATATTCGAATCAATGAAGAAAAAAAAACAGGGATATTCAATAAACATTCATTTTATTCAGAAACTATTATTGAATGGGCTTGAAATTGCTGTGGAAACTAAAATATTTTTTTCTAGGTTCAATAACGATCCATCATAAATACAAGACAAGTTGTAAGATCATCAATTTGTCACCTTTACCAAAATACATTTATTTCATACAGATTTAATAAGGCATCATTTATCATCTGAGAGATTCTCGTTATATTCTCCGAAAAAAAAAACACTCAGGCTGATATCGACGTTCGACGAATAAACAAACGAATAGAACTGACGAAAATCCACAGTGAAATAACATTCAAGATAATCTCGAGATAAGAGCTGGAGTGCCATTTCACAATAATTCCGAGCAATATCCGTTCATATTCTCAGCTAAAAAGTTATCTGAACATTGAAAAGTTGACAAATCCATAAATTCGTCCCTAAAAATAAATGGCATGATATTCAGACTTTGTCACGTTCTCTTACAGAGTCCTAATCCTTAAAAAGACGTTCAACGAATAGAACAATCGACAAAAGTTTACTGTAAAATAACTCTCAAGATAATCCCGAGATGAAAGCTGGATTATAATTTCACAATAATTTCAAGCCATATTTGTTCCATTTTCATTTCGTAGTTAAATATCTAACTGCTAACTGAATATCAAAAATTTGATAAATCGATTAATGCCTTGTCTTATTTTGAGCTTGTCTTGTTCCCTTACCAAATCTTGATCTTTATCAAGACTTTTATTTTAGTAAAAATTATTCTTGAAAATTATTGGTTTTGATAAGAGTTTAGTGAGAAATTAGGACTTTAATTGAATTTATGTCTTGCTTTAACTTGAGATTAGTTGATAATTTAAGTGAGAATCAACATATCGTCCACAATAGGCCCTAATTACAAATTTAATCGAATCTATTATTAGGTTTGACGGGACCTAATGAAGCTGTCAGAGAAACACGAACAAATAGCCGATAAGAAGAAAATAACAATTGGGAATTGATTTCGATAAACTTGACTTATTGTACAATTGGTCCGTTATATCGAGGTTTTCAACAGTTGAAATTCGCACTACTCGATCAATAATTTTGATAAATGAAAGCTGAAAGAATACCTATATCATTCATGAATTAAAGTGATATTCAGAAAAGATCATCATCTTCGGCACAATCCTAATTTATATTCAGTGTTGGCCAATGTTGCAATAATATAAATTCGTTAGTGCTGGAGCACAAAGAATAAAAAATTAAGTTGTCCTGGAGATGAGGGTTATAACTGAATAAGTACTTTTTTATTTTTATTTTTGTACTCAAATACATTTCTGATCGGTTACTGTAAACTATTGTAAGTATTTTTCAACTAATTATTAGATATTTTTATTGATGAATTTATTATTTATTATTTCCCGTTTATTGATTTTTCAACTTTATCATGTTAATATGATTATTATTATTATTATTTTAATGAGTGAATAATTTAGAAATATGTATAACAGAATGGGACTATTAGATTTGAGAAAATATCCCCGGGGTGTCAATTCTACCAAGTTAGCTAATTAAAATACGACAATCTATGTATAATAATTGTAATACTACCGGAAATGATCCAAATATCGGTCAATATTCGTCTAGAATAACATGAATTTACAATTTAATGTTTTCAATAGTTGGTAATAAACTCCAGTAAATGGAGTTTGAGAGTTTTGATAAATGAAAGGAAGTTTGTGTGCGGAACGGAAATGATCGTATTCGGACAAGGTCATCATCACCAAGAAAATGTCGACTCACAGTAAAGTATCAATTCCGTTTTACTATAAAGGGAGCTGAACATAACAAATAGAAGATGAAGGTTCGATCTTAATATAGCCGTATAATCAATTTTCTTTATTGTTTAGTAAATAACAGAATATTGTCTTGTTCTGGATGAATTTCAATATAGAATTTGGGCAATTTCCAGTATTAGTGTGAGGTTATTGGACTCTATTTAATACTATAGAATTGTAATAGTGCCAGAATCGATAATTATTAGTATTTGGTACAACAAACAAATTACTACGAATGTTTCATTATCAGGAAATTATTCACAAATATAGGTATGCAGGGCTGGAGTGGAAAACTATTATAAATGGAATTTGAAGCTATAAAATTGACAAAATCTTCAGTATCAGTGAAATATTTAAGACTTCAGGAAAATACTTGAAGTTTTAATGTCGAAATTTTGCCTGAAAGATCGAAGAAACTATTGCGGAGAATCAAAATGAACAAAATCCTATGGAAATTTCAATCGAAAACATCCTATATCTTGATGGGAAACATCAGAAACTCCAATGCAAGAATGTTAGCAAAATATAGGATTTCTCCTGTACGACAATTGATCCTATTTATAATACATACATAATAATAATAATTATTATTATTATTCTAGAAATTAGTTATAATTCAATAGTAATTCACATATTGCACATATTTGTAGTTTCAATAATATGCATTCGATGCATCTAGATCTCAAAGTGCACGATTTTATTACGTCACATAAAGCCAACTATTAATCTATTATTTCATTTGGTCTCATTTCAATTTTAGTTTATGTCAATTTTATTATTTGAGGATAACTTTCGAATTGAATGAAACAATGTAAATTTTTGTGGTTTTTCTTATTTTTATGGTTTACTAGTTTCAGGAAATCCACAGAGATTTCCAGCCAATCAATACAAAACACAATCATATAACAAGAACAAAAAAAAAAGTTTAATTTTTGTTTTCAACTTCCAACCTAAGGCCATTGCTGTAATTATGAGTCTCCCACTGTAAATGAAATTGAGTCGCCTCCGATGCATTTCAGCCCCATCATTCAGTATTTTAGTTCCTTCAAATTAGTCTGCTGAAAATGTGGTTCGTTTACTAAAATTAATAATAATTTTATGTTCATATTTTATTAATGAAAGAATTTTTTGAACGGATAATTAATAATATAATTAAGATTTTGGAATTTACGGACAACTAATTACGTTTAGAAGAAACAGACGATAATTTTCAATTAAACGATATTACAATGAATCAAAATTTTGTTGATTATTCACTGGTGAAATTAAATAATAAATTCGCAAGAGAGAGAGAGAGAGAGAAAAGAGATTATTTATACGGGCTGTCCTTTGCAAAACGGCTTAAAATATCCAACTATTCAAGTTGAAGCTCTGGCTTATTGTCTACCAATGGACAGCCTCTATATTTTCAAGTCATAAATTGACTTTGAATCATTCTCGTGTTTCGTTAAACAATAACTCAAAAATAAATTCGATTGCCTTTTTGTTAGAACAAATAGGTAATGAGATTTCTAATCTCATTCTACTGGAAGTAGTTTTACTCGAAAACATTGAAAAATTGATTAAAATTTCTCTCATCTTTTTTCATTTAATTATAATGGAATTTCTAGTTGATTACATCATTCTGACTATTAATTCTCAAACTGTTGAACTTGACAAATTCAGGTGCAAGTAATGCAATTTAGAGGTGCATTATTATCAGGAGATTCAAGTTAAATTGCATATAAACTTGAATGATTAAGTACCATTTGAGATTGATCTAATTATGCTCGAATAATTGCTACTTGAACATGTTGATCAAAGTTTCATCTTCAATGACTTAAATAAAGCAGAACCGGATCAAAGTGATTCAAGTATCGATCCTGAAAATAAAACTGATCTCTTTATTTTATTGGAGGAAATGTGAGAGAAATATTCAATACAAACTTGGATTCTTGTTGAATATCTAGGGAAAATACAATAGGTTTAACGAGATTACTTAGTTTGTGATGATTTATATGTTTTTGTATTGCCGTAAGGCTATTCCCTCAAGCAAACAAACACAAATTCTAGCATTTTAGTTTGAGGCTTCCAACCAATGATGCCAAAATTGCCAAATTCGATACAGTACTAAGTTTTTCTGTCAAATATTTACTTACAAAAGAAATACTCAAACTCGAACACGGATAAATGGGACATTTTTTTTTTGAAAAAAAGTCAATTTTAGGCTTCCAATCATGTTACCGATTATCATTAGTCCGTATATTAACTAATCGCCCAACAAACAGAGCGAACAAGCCATGGAGATAGTGACGGTGATGATGGTTTGATCTGAATACTACAAAATACATTGGGCAATTTCATATTTTTCATTACGTCTCACAATCTTAATATAGAAAAATTTTCATTAGAAGAAATGAAAATGATGAATTCCAATCAACGTTTGTGGATTTTTTTAATTGTAATTGTATTTTATGTTTTACGGTGAGGTATTAGGAAGTTAATTGTGCCAGAATCAGGTAGGTACCTAATAAATTCTAACTAAGGCGCTCCTACATACCTATACTTATTGGAATGTTATTATAAATTTTAGTATTCGAGAACTGAGCAAATCTCTACCAATTTCACTATAATCTCCAAACAATTTGACAAGACTATAAATATTACTGATGCAACTTAAATTAAATAATAGTATAAGTTCATTGTATGGATTTTAATTGTGATGAATTAAGAATTGTGTACTAATTGAGTTTCATCATTTACGGTAGAGATGGGTGAACTCTCAACGATAAGGGCTTTCATTTGATTAAATCGGATTTACTTCATAAGTATATGTACTTTATTATTGAATATTAAATATTGAAGAGCGGAAAATCGAGATAAAAGCTGATTGAATCTCGATTATTGATTGATTCATGTTTGAGTATTGAATAATTAAAGGCCCACCAAAATCAGGAACTTTGCAGTTTTATTGTATGTTCAGTGGAACACATTTAGATATTTCCATATAAGAAGAAGATTCGTTAACTGTGTGGAAAAGCAGTACTTTTTTCACCATGATCACATTAGTTGAAGCCACTTGAATTTTTTTTTGAACAAATTCAAGACAATTTATTCGTAAGAGAGAAGCAATAACGATATCAAAAAATTGATACGAAATTTTATGAATTCCAAAAACAAAAAAACCGTAGCATCAAATCAGATGATCGTGGCGACTGGTAAAGAGATGACTCCACTTGATGATTATCATTGAAAATAGTCAAAATCCTAACTATGGTTTTTTATTCGTCCTAGTAATTTTAGTTGAATTATCAGCTTTAATACGAAAAAAGAGCATTAGAGCTAAAGCCAAGTGTTTATTAATTCCCACTCGACTCTATTTCAACCCAACCACTCTATTTCACCCCTAGAAATTCCAATTGTCTAAAAATAAGTGAACAAAGCCATAAAAGAGGGAAGATGTTGCAACTACCAGTTGCGTTTCAAGGTTCCACTATAATGAAATAATTCGACAAAGTGCAATTTTTTCAATAGGGAAGTTTTTTTATTAATCAAGTCTTGTATAAATGGTCTATTGAGTCAAATCAAAATAAGATTTAATTTTGTTTGTCAACATCAAACTTGTATTAAATTCTTCTCCCCATTATTGGAAATTTTTCTATCATCACCATTGAAACGAGTGGATATATTATATTAAGCCCGAACTTTTTTCGGATTTTTTTCTAAAAAACAAAACTATCTGTGAAAGTCATTATTATTAAGATTTGTAGTTTAGAATATATTTATGTATTCGCGTAACGTAGAAAAAATGTATACTTACCTGTAGATATAGAAAAATCGATATTTCCAAGGGCTTTTCTATCCCGTGAGAATTGCTTCGTTTCTTGTCCTTTTATAGGGGCGGATGAGGATGACTATAATTTTTTTCAAACAAAAGAAGAAAAAGAAGCCTCTGTTTTTTTTTAAATTTTTAGATTCTATGTTGGAAAATAATCAACTTCCATCGAGTAATTGCAAAAAAATAACTTTCAAGGATAACGAGCCTTTTATTTAGATTAATCTTCATCCATTTGGGTTTTTTTGCAAAAATGGATTGTAGTACAGCAAAAATTAGCCAAATTGTATTCAAAATTTACTGAATATTCCGCAATTTGAAGCAGATTCTAAATTTATGAGAAAATGTAAATAATTGTTAATTAGTATATTTTTTATTAACCTTATATTATATTTTTTTAAATTGTTTTTTTTTTAAATTTAGATTTGATGGGAAATTAATGGATTAGAAGAAGGTATAATCAAACCATACAAAATTGTGATAAAGTTGTTTATTAGGTATAAACTTACAGCAAAATTATATAAGAACAATCTAATTTATACGAACTTTTAAGACCAGACCGTCATTTTTACCATCCGAAATTGATTGGAATGTACAATAATTTATATATAAACAATTCATATTATCAATAATATTATCAATATTATTCACTCTTATGTCAACTGTTTTACATGAGCACATCATATGTGTGTTATTATTTTTCGATGATAATTTTATTGACGAAGAATATTCTTTATTATTATTATTATTGTTATTATTATTTTCGAAATTATAGGAATATAACCAAAACATTAAATAAGATGTAGCTCTTTTATTTGGTTGAAATGTATTTTTTACCATTAGCCAAAATGTATTTATTGGTAATTTGTTGAATTTTTCATATTCACATGTATTTATTTGAGATGCATCTTGTGAATATTTCACATCAATTTCATTAGAATCATAAAATGTTATTATACCCAAACAATATGTACAATTGTATGATTTATTGATGATTTCTAAATCGAAATTCATCAATAAGTTTTTACTATGTTCAATTGAATAGTTCTTTACATTAATATGATCATATTTGAAGTGATTCAATAATTCCATTATAATTACAGCTTTTCCACAATTATCATGAAAACATGATATTGGCGCGTGTGAATATTGTGACTTTCTTCCAATTTGATTATCTTTATCTTGATTAATATCACTATCAATATTAGTACTGCTAGTACTATTCTTTGAGACACATTCATTGTAGTATAATGATTTGTCAATTTTTGGAGAAATATTTAATTTTTCTGATAATTCCATATCGATTGATTCAAATTTCTGATTACTTTTACATAAAATACAATAATTTCCATCAGAAGCTAGAATTTTATCTTGTTGTTATTTTAAAAACATTAGAAAAAAACAAAATTTCTTACATTTTGTATTGTTTTGGATTATTTGGAAGCAATTGGCACAATAAGTGTGTTGTTCAGTACAAGAATAAATTGGTAGTTTACTTGGAACTTCTTTACAATTAATACATGTTTGATGGGCCATTTTTATTTTTGAAGTCTTGTTTATATTTATTTTCTACTGTTGCTATGTAATCTGTCTAATTTATTTACAACTTTGTCTCTAGATAAATTAATGGATCTCTAATTTCTCAATTAAGTACATACCCACCTACTAAAACTAAAAATGATTATCAAAACCGAAATATTTATTTATTCGATTAAATATACTATAAATTTTTTATTTTTGTAGACATTTAGTTCGGTTGTTAAATCTTTTGAACCAGTTGATTAATTAATATAAATAACATTGGAAATTGGTCCTAATAATGAGAATGTTTATGAACAGTCATTAACATATGTATGTATAAAATAAATACATATTAGGATATAAGTAATAAAACATGAATGGGAAGCATAGAATGTTAAGCAATCATAAAAGTTTTGAACGCATACCGATATATCAACAAAATTCGAATATCTCTACATGAAAACAGAGAGACGAGTCAGCTAATTGACTCGTCTTATAATCTACATAATAATTTTATTATAGCCAATTTGAATTCGATATAAACAATCCGATTACTGAATAGTCTTTCAAAATTACTTGACAACTTTCCAGTGCTAATAATAGTAATATTATATTATGTTTTGTTATATTTCAAATACCTTGATTAATTTGATTTTTATTATTTAATTGATGAAATGATTATATTTATTGTTATTTTTATTACTAATTTTTAGTATAAATACTGGAGCACAATTCAACAAAATCAATTCGAATTCATTATTCAATCATCTAATAATCCTACAACAAAAACAATAAAAATGCATAAATTTGTTCTTTTTGCTGTTATTTTAGTCGTTTGCATTGCAAATATTCAAGCACAGGTGATCAAAAGATTTTTTTTCAAAATTCGATTCCAAAAATAATGAAATTATGCAATTTCAGAACGAACCACCAATCCCAGCAATTGATAAAGTAAGTCTTCTTCTAATTGAATTTATATTATGATTGATTAATGTTACTTTGAACATAATTAGGTAGATGATGCAAAAGTACACTGGCCTGTAAATAAGTAAGTAATTTGTTAAGTCTCGAAACTAATAGCTTTATGCTTTTAGAACTCCTGGCATATTGATGCTAAAGATACTGATTTGGTGAGTTTATCGAATTATTCTTTGAATTAATCATTTTTATTATTATTATCCTACATTAAGCCATTATTTGACTGACTGTACATATTTAAATTTAATGTTTGAAAATTTCGCTAGAATCGTCTTACAAACTACTAAGATATTTAGACTAATTATCGTACAACTATCTATAACTATCTATACAGGATATACATAGAGAGGTCATGTTGATGAATCGCCTAATTTTTTTCTCTAAATAATCAGATCAATTTAGTTTACTTAGATCATAGTTTGCTAGGAATCAAGCTTAATTCAATTTATATTTTGTCAAAAACCGAAGAAAAAAGTAAAATCTTAAGACAAAGTCTACAAAAAACTTGTGGAAGTTCATGTAGTGAATTTCGAAAGTTTCAACTTCATTATATGGAAATAATTTGAGCATAAGGCTCTATGATGAGTGAACTCTTTTCAATAAAAATTTCACTATAGCAAGCTTAGACTGTATTTCGATAAATTTTGTTCAGGAACTTATGACTTTTCGGAAATGAAAGTTAGTTATATTAATATTATTATTATTGTTTTGTGCTGATAAATAGAAAAACCGAGACAGTCATGATTCGAAAGTCGTTGAAGATAAACTCCATGACGACAGGCGCGACAGCAGTTAAGGTATTTACAGAATTGTTATTAAAATAAAAATTTCATCAACTATGTGAGTTTTTAGACTCCGATAATTTTCGATTGATGAACCATGAGATAAACAATATATCTGGAATATTGTATTGAATAAAGTTTATCAAAATTAAAAAAGGATTTTACAATTTATATATTCACCTTTCTATACACGATCATCATCCATCTGTCTTAAAGTATTATATCATTCAGGTTCGAGAAAAAAAGAAGGTATCTCCAAAAAACCCTCAAAAAATTTCACAATACATATTTCTCTAAAATTTGAACGAATGAACGCAAGTGTATTATAATTATTATAATTTTTTCCAAATTTTTTACTCATTTTTCATTTGTAGCATTTAGAAATTTGTTAAAAATTTGGAAAAATCAATTTTGAGCTTTTGTTTTATAAAAATGCAAAATGCAAGTTTTATGAAGATTTTACTGAAAATTCGAAATTTATCAGAAACATCTTCTGAAAAATTAATAATAAATAGTAGATTTAGAAAAAATATCTTGAAGCATCTTTGATTTTGTTAAGCAAAAAGTTTAATTTTTTTTCACTTTCTATTTCGAGAACGGGGCTGTTTAGAATATATTGTGGTTTGGTGTATCTGGTGATATTATTGTTATTGTACGTATGCAGAATGATATCAGATAACCACCTTAAAATGATAATAATTATTATTATAATAATAAAAACAACAAATATTACGAATCTTAATCTACATTATTACCTAACAACAACACATTTTATATCGAGTTTCTTAGCTGTATTTAGTAAAATTTTGATGAATAAACAATAAAAAACACACAGAGATATCGGAGTAAAAATAAATAATAGATCACAATCAAATTCAGTCGTATTCTAAGACGTGTTTATGATAAAATAGAAGATATCTGAAATGTTAACATTATTTTTCAATTTATATTGATTAATAAAAAAATTACCCTTCTGAAGCAAGTACTTCTTTTAGTGTTGCTCTTGTTATAACGTGATCATCACATTTATACCAATAATCTTGTAATTGTCGCACATAAGCCGTATAATGGCCTGCATTTATTGAATTCCCTAAATGATTAATTACTGCAAATAACGAATAACGATTATCGGATGGAAATGGACTATCATTATTTGAACGGCTCATAAACGGTGTCATATCCAACATTTCCGGAAATGAAATCAACGTTGAGATTTTCTTCTCCATCTATAAGAAATTTTTTCAATAATTTAAAATTTTGACAGATAAAAAAAATTGGACCTCTTTTGAATGTTGAAAACGTTTTAAATGAAAACTAACAACAATTGGTAGAGTTTTCATTGTTAATTGTTTTGTTGATTCTTGATATGATTGACAATTCGAACACAGAATTTTGGCACTTGAGCCTAAATGTTCAGCTCGTGTGAAATGTTCTAAGCAATCAACTAGTGATGATGGTGGTCGGCCACCAATCGTTACTGGTCCTAAATCTAAAGAAAAATCCCAAATTGGATCGATTGTAGTTGAGACTCCACTACAAAAAAAAAAAAAAAACAATATCGATTTATATTAAAAAATATCGAAAAAATTACTTGCATTTTTGGCAAACTACGTCACTTTGTAATCCACCAGTAAATATCTGATGGATAATACATGGACATCTTGTAATTTTGCCTAAATTAGCAGTTTTAAAATTTGGCATAGTCTCTGAACAATGTCGATGTAGAACATCTAGAGTTGCTATAAAAAATTCATGAGCATCTTGTTGTTCATAACCAGCTAAATGTCTAGCATGTGTCCATATTAAATGTAATAATTCGTGTAATGCTAACGGTACACGTGTCCCATTATAAAATTCTTGAAATAATTTCGTAACTTCACAAACCAAACATTGTCCTGGGATACCGCCTTTACATTTATGTCGTTCAGTTAAAAAATAATCTCGCAATAACGGTGTATGCATTAAAGCTTGTACAGTACAATTCATAAAACATGTTGAGCCCAAATTGACTAGACCACGTAAACCTATTGTTGATTCCGGTGATATGTTCAATTTTTTTGTTTTATTACGTAAAAATTCACGTTCTTCTCCACTAGTTGCATTTAATGTTGTATCAATTTCAAATAGACGTTTCTTGAATATACGTGCTTTTATTTTATTATTCATTGTTATCACATCAATATCTGTATCGTAAATATAATCATGGCATTGGAAACAATGTAATTGTCCATATAATAAATCCATTGTAATATAGTGTTTTTGATTACGCGAATGTTCTCTTATATGTTTATGACAACCGAAGAAAATGCATTCTAAACAAGCATGCAAGAATGGACCGCGCTTCTTACAAATCTTACAACGACTATTACCCAACTAGAAGAGAAAAATACAACAATTTAACAATATTAGTAATAAAACTTCACAACATCTCACTTTTGCTTTCAGACTTCTTGATGTCGAATTAACCACGAATATTGAATGTATCCATTTTAATATATTCTTATTTTTGTTCGTTTTTTTATAATTCATCAAATGCGAACAACTCATTCTGCAATATTCTCTAAAAATGGATGTTACGAAAAAATATAACCTCACTTATAAGCCAACAGAAACTATAATCAATTTTGAAATAATTAATGTTACCTTTATAATTATTAATAATAATAGTAATGAGATATATTGGCAAAATACCAATTTCAGGCGAATCAATCAATAAATTTGATAATTTTTAATTTTAGACAATTGGAATTTTAATAAGATTGATAACCATGAATCCAACAACTAGATCACTAGAGAATTTTTAACGAAACTTATTATTAATATTAAATTGATATTTTTACGATTACATAATCCTTAGAGTTTCACAATAATCCCTAAATTTTATTGTAAAATATATCATTAGATTTATTAGGTAAGGCTTAAACTTTTAATCAAAGAAATTAAAAATAGCTAGAATGCTAACCTCCAATCTTGCCTGTGTTAAGAATTTGTTACCCTTATGGGGGACATCATTAAATTGTCTCACTCTGTTCGTTCCATTACACCACCGTTTGAAATTCTCTATTGCACTTTTCCTGTCGTCACTTGGTCTTTGATAAATGTCAATCTAATACCAACCGTATTAGAAAATTTTACAAACTTTTCTTGTGATATTATCAACGATTTCTGATTATATTAACAAATTGCCAGAAAATCATCAGAAAATAATGCGTGTTTGTATCATAAAACTTGCTATAATATTGTAAATAAATGGCTTCTTTGCTATAATTTCATTTTTTTGTGTTGGTACTGCACAAAACAGCTGATAGTGTATTGTCAAATAATTTCGGCAATTACCGACACAATTCGGATGTATCTATCTTTATCGCGACCACTTTAAATGAAAGAGATAACAATAGAATTTTTTGATAGAATCGATTTAATGTTAAAATTTCACCTGCTATAATAGTGCCACGATGGCTTCGTTATCCAAAGATAACAATAATATTGTACAAAACGATAATTTAACAATAAATATGGATAAAACAAAACTAATTAAGAATGTAAGTGCGATTTGATTATAATTCATCAATTAATTAATTTAAACTTTAGACGCAGTTAGGCGAAATTGCAATTGAAGCATCCGAAATTGTATCGCGTTTAGAACAAGTCGTTGAAGGTGCAAATTCGGAAGATTTACAACAAACAAATCAATCACAACAACAACAACAGCCGCAGACAGTTTTCTTAGGATTAGAACAAAAAGCAAACGATGAAATATTGAATAATATACAAAATCTAATAAATACCGATGATGATGGTGAACCTATCAGTTATCAATTATTGGATAATATATCGAAATTTGTTATAATGTCGCATAGTTTACAAGCGTATTGTGGTAGTTTAGAGCGGACGATTTTACAAAAATTAAGTACAAGAATCACTACTGATACGACAAGATGGATTTCACAGATATTTGGGTAATTTTTTATTCTAACCTAAAAAATTGCATTACCATTTGCTATTTTGTAGATTCATTGATTCGTCGTCATTTTATCATGATGATCATCTTGAAGGTATAGTTCGTGTAACGCGAATGATGTTACACTATAAGTATCCGAGATATTTAGAAGATGGAGCTTTATCATTAACATCATCACTACCAACAATTTATAGTAGTGTGGCTAGTCCTTTGGGCGTAGTTCAACATTTATGTCGACAGTTAGGTCTACCATTAGTTTGTGTACGTCCAGTACCAGTAAATACACATTTCGGTGATTATTTCAATAATTATTCAAAACAAAAATCTTATCAATTTTTCGAATTAATCAGGTTCACATTATACAATGGATGTTGCGTCATTACAAAAAATGTTGGCTGATGATGTGAATTCTGGTAGGACACCTTTAGTAATTATAGCAGATGCTGGTACACCGATAACCGGTCATGTTGATAACATAACCAGAATTAGGGAATTATGTAAATTATATGATGCTTGGTTACATTTACGTGGGCATAGTTTAGCGGCTTTAGCGCTACCAAATTATCAAAAAAGCGGACATGTAAATCTGCAATTAATAGTTTTATATAGTTTTAATTGAAGTTTTCTAGATTCCGGCTATTGCAGATAGTTTTACATTATCACTGAGTAGTTGGTTTGGAATTCCTGGTCTCCCGATGGTCGTATCCTTTTATTATTATCATGATTTATTAGTTCAGGATTTTATGAGGGAAATTCCTTAATATTTTGGAACTAGACATTGTATCGATTGTGGGAGACTTCAATTAATACAAATCGTAATCGACAAGTTGGTTCAAGTCGTGAAAGTACTTTACCTTTATTAGCTGGCTTAAATAATGACCATCAAGGTAAACGCATATTATCGTTACCATTATGGGTGGCTTTACAATGTTTAGGACGTGATGGTGTTCATTCACGAATTAAAGATAATTTCTTAGCTAGTGAACGTTTATGGACCACTTTAGATTGTTATCGGCACGTTCGAGTTTTGGTAAAATTCATCAAATAATTCCATAAAATTTTGGATTACTTTTTCACATTTTAGAGTCAAAAACCGGGTGGCGAAAGTGGAAGTTATATTGTATCAGAATTGATATCTAAACCTGCAAATATTCCAGTAATTGTTTTTTGTTTTTTATAATTTCTATTAATTTATATTATTTGGTTTTAGTTATTGTTTGAATCAACAGCTTGTTGCGTGGTCTTCCAATTCACACCAGAAATAGGTGAAGGTGAAATTTTAACGAAAGTGCCTCTATATTACGATAAATTGAATTCATGGCTAGGTCAGATTTTACAATTGGATGCTTCTCCAGTTTGTTTAATTTGATTTTTTTATTCGAATTGTTTTATTGATTCAACTTTTATTCAAGGTTCCAATTGATATTTGCGAATTAGAAAATGTCGGTGTTGTTTTACGTTTCTGCCCATTTGAAAATTCAATTACCAATCAACAGCCTAGTATTGAAGAGATTGAATCGTTCGTTCAGTGTTTAGAACAACAATTAGTAATATTACGTGCAACAATACAACATAAGGAGACATTTATTAAATTAGTTGATGAATCGCCAGTATTAAAATTAGTTGATTTACCAGAATGGGCTGGTTTAGGGGGTGTACGTTATGCACCCGAAGGTTGGGAACAATTATTAACTGACCAAGCTAAAGAGGAATTGAATCAGTTGAATATAGCATTAGTTGATTCATTACGTTCAACCGATTCAGCATTTTCATTAGGTGAAGGTGATGATGGTTTAATGTGTGTTCGATTTGGTATGTTAACACCTCAATCGGATGTTGAAGAATTATTAAATTTAGTTATAAAAGTTGGACAAACAGTTGAAGAAAACTCAAAAGTATTAGATTCAATGAGTGAAATTGTTAAAAAAGGTATAGAAACAGCAACATTAGATTTACAAAAAGAAAATGAAGAACGTTTATGGCAAGAAGGTATATTAAGACATGTACCTGTTGTTGGTACATTTGTTAATTGGTGGTCACCAAAAACAAAAGAAACTGGTGTACGTGGACGTAGTTTGAATTTACAACAAGGTATTGTTGAAAGTACAGAAAATATTTATAAATATCACATGCAAATTAGCGGTAATCCAATTATATTAGGTGGTAAAAATCCACCAACACCACAAATACAAACACCAATTAGCGGTAATAGTCATTCGAGATCTAGTAGTCATGCTAGTAGTAATCAGTCTGTACGTATTGAAAGCGAAAAAGATAAAAGTAATACCATCAATA
>JAZBGZ010000014.1:173615-200041 GCA_037414795.1 Stenodera caucasica
AAAATCTCGACTGATATTAGAATATCGCAAGATAAATAATCAGTATTATTTCGAATATTATAACAACAAAAATTGTATAATTATAAATAATGTAAATAATTATAGTAATAGCGCCATCTATATTATAATAGCTCCACTATTAGCGTGAACTTGTTATCATAGGCGACTATTTTGAATTATAAAAATAACAATAGAATTGCACATTATTTCAAATTTATTATAAAACAAAAGAATTTTGGTTACAATTCCGCGAAACTACTATTAATTCAAAACAAAAATTAAACTTTAACTATTATAAAACAACCTTGTTTCAGTTAAAATTTTCCTGTACATATACATATTTTTGATTCTTCCAGCTCCTTGATTTTTTTCTCAAGTGATAGAATATTTGTTGTTTATAGAAAAGATCACTAGATAAAGACAATGAATAATGGAAAAACAGTTGTAGGTGCAGGTAACTTTATTTTTTGTATGTTTAGTACAGAAAATAATTATCACAGTTTTCTCTATTGAATTGAATTTTTTTTTAATGCAATTATTTTATAGGAACTACTGTTTGATAATAATAATAATAATAATAATAATAATAATAATAATAATAATAATGAATTAAACAAAATAACAATTAACGTGATCCAAGCTGTCTTCGTTTATTACCGGTATAATAATAATTAATTAATTCCAATGCGATACCATTGGTCCATCCGAAACCTGATTGGACTTGATATTCACCACCACCACCATATGTTCCAGGATGTTCAGCATCATATTTTTCAAACATTTCATTCGTATTATTATAACCGATCATATTTGACAATAGCCATTTTTTAGCGAAATCTTTCGCATAGAATTGTGCCTTTCGATTACCTGTATTTTCTAAACCGAATACAGTTATGGCTTGTAATGGTGGCCATGCATTTGGTAAATCCCATTGTTCTCCAGTTTTACCTAATGATGTTGGTACACCACCTGGATATTCCATTATACCTTCATTTAATAAATATTCAATTGTTTTTTGTCCATAGAATTTCGATTTAATTGGATTATAACATTTCGTCCATAATGGTGATAAATTGCTTGGATAAAAATATTTTCTAGATTGTTGCAATTCAATATCATAATCATACCATATATTATCTTCTGTATCATATAAGACTTCTTCAATTGTTTTTTCTATAATTGCCGATTTCTCATACCAGAATACCGATGATTTGAAATCTTTTAATTTGAAATAGAATTTCGATAAATAACGGAATGCCTGACATAAGAACGAATTCAAATCAACTGGTATAATACGACGTGTTTTAACTTGTGAAATATTACCATTATTCCCACCATTATTATCGATGATCCAACGGGATGAAAAATCCCAGCCACTTTCTGCGCCACTCTTCAAATCAGCATAAAGTGCCCTTTTATCATCAATATTATCATAATAATTAGCATTTAAAACGTCTTCACGGTAGGATTCGGGTCGGGGGGTGCCACTTTTGCTGTTGTAATGGGCTAAATTGTATTTAATACCGTTCTTTTCGAATTCGATGAATTTATTGTCGAGGAAATAACGTAATTCTTTATCGATCAATTGAATATTTTTACGTAACCAGTCGTAATCGTTGGTTTTTTCTAAATATTCATTCACCATGGCTGTTAATAACGGAGGTTGAGATCGATTCAAATAATAGACTCTGGCTCCATTCGGTATGAAACCGTAACGTTCGATTAATGATAGAAAATTCTCTAACATACCTTTAACAGTTACAGTCATATCGCTCAATAATAAACCCTTAATAATCCAATAACTGTCCCAATAATAAAATTCCTTGAATCGGCCACCCGGTATAATAAAACCATTCTCAACAGGTATCAATGAATATTGTTCTGGATTTTGTTTGACCTCTGTTTTTATTTTACGGGCTAAAATGGGCCAAATTTTAATCAAATTTTTCGCAAATTCTTTAATCTCATTATTCGTGATTCGATTCAATAAATCCGGGTTCGATTTATAATCGGTTGGTATCCATGTTTCGAACTCATTACTATCGATAAAATTATCATCAACGAATTGGTTTAATTCGCTATGATTTGGTGTCGAATTTGTTTTTAACATTAATTTTTGGAAATTTACTAAAGTCTGATTGACAGTATTCCTCAAACTCAAATCGACGAAAGTTTTCGAATCGTTAAATAAACGTGCCATTTGGACAATATCGAGTAATTCACCTTGACAATAAATCAAACTATCACATGATTCTTCTAATTGACCAGAGATTTGGTTTATTTCTATTATTATTATTACAATTATCGATAATAAATTTAGATTTCGTCTAAACAGCATTTCTAGCGAATCGGGATTGATAGTTTTTGCTCCAAATTAATATAAGCTTAGCTGTAATTAAATTTAATTCATTATTGTTAAATATTATTAAATTATTATTAAATAATATGAAGATTAAAACAAGTGATTTTCAAAACCTCGTTTGTTTCTCGAGATTTATCAATTGACTTATAATTATTATTAATACTTGTCAACTATGATAGTGGGGGTTGATTTATGATTTAATGATTTCAATTATTATTATTTTTTTTTATTTGCTTCTGATGAAAGAGAAATGACCTTAGTTGTATAATTGATAAGGATGACTTTCATTTGAATCATAATATATTTTTGTTTTGTCTATATACTTTATCGAAATTCTCATCTTCATCTATTTATGTGCTTTTATTTTGATTTTGATTCTGATCTGTTTTTTTTTGCAACTCAATTTAAATTTAATTAATGGTGTAAGTAGAAGAATGCCACTCGAATCAGGATTGTACTCGAGATCGTTATGAAATTCAAACCTAAAAGTTCTACAGAATATACCATCTTGATCTGGATCTCTATTCAATCCTTTTATTTCACAATTGTTATTCTTGGAAAATTTTGAAAGTAGAGTATCGAGGTTTCTTTAGAAGTACAACTTATTCATCAATTTCATTGATAGTTGCATTCTGTCAAGTGATTTTTATCAGAACTCTTTTTTACATCAAGTATTTTCTCGTAAGCGACTAATTTAACACACTATTTTTGAATAAATCTCACCTTGGAAAATTGTAGGGCATTTTCTAAAGGCGAAAAAAACTAAACAACAAATTCAATCAAACATAACTTGGTAAAAATAGAAAACCACACCATTACAATGATTATAGTAAAAAATTTTTTTTTTCATTATTATTGGATTTGTCAAATTCTGATTTACAACAGTAATAAGTATAGAAAATTGGCATGATTTATTTGCGTGTTATTTTCATTATCTATAGAAATATTTTGAACGTTTATCAGGACCAAATTAGAATTGAAAATGATGGCTCAATTTTTTCTTTGAAAATTTTTTCAAACAAAAAGTCAACAATTTCCATTTCTAATCATATCTACTTGTCTATCATAGTTATAATTGGAATTAATCATAACAAAGTAGGAGAAAAAATTAAAAAACTCACCCGATAAATTCAAATTAACAATTAACTAATTGTCAACAATAATAATGGCAATATATATTGGGAATTACTCGAGATTAGATGATAATCTAATCTAAAGTGTTAACCGAAAGTCTCGATCCTCATCTCAATTTTCATTGAAACTTGTTGAAAAAACTCTGCGATAAAGATTGGGATGAAAATTGGAACTTGTTGAGAACACAAATATACTATCTTTGGGGTAAATATTTGAGTGAATAATAATAATTAATGCCATAATTGACGTAAGTAACAAAAATCAAGTATTATCAAATATTGTGTTTTTTCTGATAAAAAAAAAACAAAACAGGTCAATATCATACCAATTTTGATCGATTATATTGTTGTCGTAAAAAAAACAAAACACACACTATAAGTATTAGAACGAAACCGAATTCTTCATCTATTTAACGACTTTTATTATCATACTTTTATTATAATCAGAATTTGGTTTTTTATTAATTTTAAATTATGTAAGTAGGTGTCGAAAAATTGCAATCACGTAATAAATTGACTCGAAAATACAGGGTGACGTCGAAAAAATAATTTAAAATTTTCACAGCTTACCCTTTAATAGTTCAGTAGAGTAAAGGATCAATTCGAGTTATCTAAAAACACCTGTATTTCAATTATATTCATTTATTTATATACATTCTCACTATCTTTTAAGCATGCGATATTTTAGGTATTTATTTATAAGAATTTCAATAACAACAATAATAATAATTGTAATTATAGTGATAAGTTTTTTGTCAGTTACGAAACTTAACCATGAATATTTTCCGGAAAAATTGATAACAAAACAGAACAATTCCAATCCGTACTTAAATAATGATTAATTATAAATGAATTAAACTGAGTAAATATTTGGTCGTTTAATCGGTTGATTAAGACCGGAAATTTCCAAATTTTGAAGATCCTCACCTTTTATCACCAAAAAATAAACAAAAATAAAATGTAATTGTATTTTCAAATTAAATAATTGATTGACTGATTAGAAGTTCGGATAATTAAAAATAATATCTTTCGTTATCTAAAACGGTACCAATTTATGCACGCGCTATTGTTATTTTTTCGTCAAAAACTCTAAATAATATTGAAATTTATAAATTTATATATTCCAAGAATAGTAAACTATCGAGAATTCATTGATGCAATTTCGACTTATGAAAATTCAATAACGATTGAGAGGATTCAACAAGTAACTCACATTTTATAGCTTTTGTTGTTGTTGTTTGATAATTTAGAAATTATTCAATTTAATTATGAACAATCATAAAAGCAATATTTTATATGATTGTTACTTTTGTTGAGATTATCCTTTATAATTATTATATTCGAGATTTATTGTACCTAGTTGACATATTATAATTTTCTAATTGAATTATTTGGAAGTTGGTGTAATTTTCGGTGGGACGTCATGTATTTTATTGCATTGCTAATAGTTTTGTGGCTTTTTTTTAAGGAAATACTTTTTCCGGTTACCTACTATAATTTTTTTCTAATCAATTATTATCATTTTTCCTGTTAAATTATTATAGATATGTAACGAAAAAAATTCTAGGTGTCTTTTTTTTATATCTATTTTATTGATAATGATAATAATGATAATATTAATAATAGCAATAATAATAAAAGGAATAATTATTTAATAGAGGAAGTAAATCATTTTATATGGTTGTGAATTTATGAAGATACAAACAAGTCAGTTGGATTGCAAATGTTATTGATTGATTATCATTTATAATTGTGATCAGAAAAAAAATTGTGTAATAATAATTGATTCTTAATAATTATCAATTATCATTTGATTTCGTGATGATGATCAACAATTCAATAATTTTAATTTTAGCTTGCTATATCCGCGTTGTACAAATCCGGTTCATTTTAGACTCAATTTCAAATTTCATATTCCAATTTAATATAATAATACAGTTCAGTTTGACTGATCATTTGCATTGGTTAGTTCTGTGTTTGGAGAAGATTAAATAATTTTTTAGTAACCGATTGATTTCGAATTTTGATGAAAATGAAGGAAAATTAATTCTTATGTGATCGAAATGAAAGATCGTTTAGTTGGTTTCATTCAAAAGTTATGTCAATAAAAGATGGCATTACAGACGCAAAATTTCTGTTGAGTTTCATTGATTCGCTGTTTTTTTTTTGAACTACTACAATAATATAAAAGAATACAAAATAAACTAGATTTAATATTTTAGTTGAGCAAATTTTAGACAAAATACATATAATAAGGCTAAGTAGGTTGTTTTCAGTTTCTATGAAAGCATTAAAAAAATTAATCCAAATAATAATTGAAATAAATATATTTCTATTTTTAAGTATTAGTACGTCAATATTTTTTGCAATAAAAATAATTAACGAATTTTAAATTTTTCCAGAATTGTTGTCCTGATCTCGATCTATATCGATACAATTACAACTCTAGAATAACAAACATGATTGCGATAATGAATAGATCGAGATGGAAATAATCTTTTGTATTGAAATTGAATTTTTCTATTCCATTTCAGTTATGGAAAATTCTAAAAATAGGTCAAAAAACTCAATTTCTTTATTGTTATAGTTTGATAATGAGTATCTGAATTGGTTGTGATTATTTTCTTACTTTTGTTGTTATTAAAGTCTATGTCACAATTTAATTGGAAATTTGTCCATTTCAAGCCACCAATGACCAAAAAAATAAACAAAGTGGATAATTTCCAGTTGAATTCAATATAAAAATGAATTATCGAATTTTGCAACTGTACTTGAATTTATTTACATAATTTTTTTTTGACATAACAATAACAATAAAAATAAAAATAAAATCTGGAATGTCATCTATAGTTGTTGCACAATTATTCGATGAATTCCCACGTGTTTAGCAGTCATAACACGTGTTGTAAATAAAAGTATATAATTTGATTATATTTCTCACTGAATATCGTTCCAAAACTAAAGTACATCATTATGATTCGTTCAAATTGAAGAGTAGGTGCATGGACGAAACTTGACTCCACACCCACTTGGTATTGTAAATTAAAAAGTTGGACACAATTTTGTATATCTTTCATAGTGAACTTAAGTCTTGGAACGACCTGTATTCCATTGGGAATTTTTTTCATTATAATTATTTTTTGAACTAGTGAAGTTTGTGTATTGGAAACGAATTTTCTATATTCGATTATGTAAAATTTGTTTCCAATTTCCGACATTGATAGTGTATTTCGATATGTATGTGGATATTGTGTAGTAATGGTAAATTCTAGAAAAAAATCGCTCTATAAGGGAGGCAATAATCTTACAACCCCCGAGAGAATTTTGCGTCGTTTAAAGAATTGGCATTCAGATTGCTTCTGTTCCTGTTCTCTCTCATTCTTCTTCTTGTTCTTCTTCTAATACTATTTTTCCTACTTAGATTTTTCTTTATAGTTTTGTATAGTGGTGTAATAACAAGAAAAAAATATGACCACCCTTGAGCGATATTCCTACAATTCCAAGATGCATCTCATCGTTTTAATCAAGAAAAAAGAACAAGAATGGAACACCAAATAGTCTGTGTCTTTTTCTCATTTTGTTGTTGTTGTTGTTTCATTTTGCTGATAAAATAAGGGTTTTTACTCGAAAATTAACAAAATGACAAGACAGAATCACCCTTTATACATATAGGTATAGTTTTGATTAAAGTTGAACTATTGTTAATAATCTTCACATGTCCAAAAGTTTAATACATCTGTTGAAGACAACATCATATCATCGAAATTAAAATCTAATTAAACAGTTGAATTGTTTGTTGTTTGAAACTATAATACGCCTAAAATTATCAACATGTTGTATCAGGACCGAATTAGTGAGGAGATAGGCGGCTGTACAATTGGCGCCTCAGGGTGAATAAATGAAAGTAGTATTCGGATCAGCAACCAATCCAATGTTAGAGCCGGGCCTGAGTCAAGTTGGTATTACATATTTAGTATTTTCATGTGGGTAGCTTTCAATGTTTCTAGTCAAATTTTAATATTTATGTTTTGGTCAGTTTAACCTACAGTTTAACACCTCATATAAAGAGCTGTCTTTATTACAAAATTAGTCTCAATCTACCTAGCTAGCTATGATTAAAAATAGTTAATGTGAATTCTACTCGTTGAGTTTTTGAAGGTGTTAAACTAGAGGTTAAAATGACCAAAACATAAATATTAAAATTTGACTAGAAACGTTGAAAGTTACATGAAAATACTAAATAATACCAACTTGACTCAGGTCCGGCTCTAACATCTAAAAGACCCTCAGTAGAAATATAATTGAGCTCTCTAATTAATACAAATTGATGATTATCAAAAAATAAACAAAATATCTTTATTTTTAGTTCCAAATCTACTCAAAACTTGGGGCTGTCAAAATAAACTATTTCGGCAAAGCCCTGCATAAAATTCTCGATAATCCTTCCTTAAAGCTCAAATCTGCACTAAAAAACTTTAAGATAAATTGATAATCTATCAAACGAGAAATGTGAAAATCGGCTTAGAGTCGGTCCTGTTTTCCATATACACATAAATTTCCATTCATTAAATGTAAACTTTCTCTAAATACCACCCCATTTTCCACGCACATGTGCTATTTAATTAATTTAAGTTCGTGTTTGATATTCACCCACCCATATGTGAAAAATAGCAAAAAAAGTTGCCAAACATTTAAATTGAATTAAATGTTGAAATTTTATATTTAAACTGCACCTCTGATAAATAAAATAATAAATTGCAAAAAATTAAAACATTCCTATCTACTGTCGTGATGGATATTTCAATTTATTTTTTCTCTTTGTCAGAAAATTAAATAAAAAATCTATCTAAACAGAGGATTGAATTAATAAAACGAAATATGATTACTGATGGTGGTGGTATTTTTTTATTTTGTGTATATGTATGTTGTTGTTTTTTTGTCGGCTCGTTTTTTGTTGTTTGTTCAACACCCTGAGGGACTGACAGGAATAAAAACAAACGCACAACTGGCCATAATTAAAATATTAAGTTGAATTTTCATTTAGTACATAACGTATGTATATGAAATTTCAGTATATAAAGGGGTAGATAAATAATAAAATACGTTCAAATTGGTAAAATCAACAATGGATAGAGGTACTGTTCAAGTGTACAAATATTTGAAAATTCAACTAAAACACAATTGTGGGATTTCACAAAAATTTGTCAGCCCCTCAGAAGAGCTCTAATAAACCTCCCCACCCTCTATCAAAGACTTTTCTCTTAAGATGAGATTTTTTTGTATAACGGAACAGCAGTACTTTTTTTTCGGAAACTTAAATAAAAATGGGGAAAAACTCTTTATTATTTGAAATTAAAGTTTCTTTGCCATTTCTAATTAAATTTTTTTTTTTTTTTGTAATTACTTTCATCTAATTGAAAACTGCAGAGATAGATTGACTTTATGGAGGTGTTGACAAGAATATTTAATCAGTTTATAAAACATACAAATGAGCTAATTGAATTTTCCTCCAAATTGTCCAAAAAGTTTCCACATTGCTATCACTTTTCATCCATTTCTATTATAATTCCATCTTTTTCTTTTGATCAATCACTTGTTTGGTCAGATTGATGATTATAAAATATAAATACAACAAGCTCATTAAATTATTTTATTCTTTAGACAAACTGATATTTTCAAGAGAGCTCTTTGAAGAAATTATCAAAGTTAATGGTAATCATTTTATAGGATTAGTTCAAAAAAAGCGCGAAATTTGATCAATCATAAATAGGAGTCAATATACATATGTTGCATCGATTGATAATATGTAATTTGATGCGAAATGTGGAGTTTCGAAATTCGTGCTCAATTTCAACAAATCCTAATCTCAGCAGATCAAGATCGAAGTCAGACTCTTTAATGAATCTAAAAATGAGTGGTTTATAAATAGGTACGAAATTTGGATTGGAACCGAATAACTGATACAAATCTCAATTTTGTAATAAGTAATTCCAGACATTTATAAATCTTCCATCTATTCTAAAAGTTGATGAAATTATCAATATCAGGACACATATGGTCTTACTCGGTGAATATTCGTTTTGGTAACTTATACGTATTGATGATGCTCGTTATAAAGTGACAGTGAAAAATTCTCTATTAATAAGTAATGCGATTTCAATCCAGTAATTTTCTTTACCTTGTTTTTACTTTACGAAAAATTTCGTGAATTAATCAATTTTGGAAATATCGTCACGTATCGAGTTCGAAACAAATTTCGCCAACTATGTTAAGTATTAAAATTTGTTAGAAATTATGTTTGAGAATAATCTCACTTACCTAAATATAATATAATAAGAAGTTGCCTAAAGTGTTGAACAAGTACAATATTGAGATTTTCACGCAAAATTCTCGATCTACTGAAAACTTTGAACACACACACAGACACCGAGTGATTTTTTGCCAATTCAAATCTCCTCAAATAATGAATTAGTTATTGTAATTTTAATGGAACAGAGTCAATTTCTTGGTTTTTTATTCTCACAAGATCTTAGGCGTTAACTTTTCGAGACTAGCAAAGCTCATTAACATCTCCCTTGTAGCTTAATAATAATAACTCATTTAGTTACCTCTAAACAATGTTGCCGGTACTAACTTAAATTACCCTATGTAATTTATGTTATTAAGTAGCAAAAAGCTCGAGAATCTGGCTGGTTCCAAACAGATAAAGATGTTGAATGTCCACAATGTCTAAGGTCGTCCACGTTGTAACATTAGATATTCAACAATAAAATGAAATTGCGACTAAATTATTAACGAGGAGTATAAAGGGTTGTTTTTTATTAGAAATCTGAAAATGGAGTGGGTGTCTCGACGCCTCTTTCATCATAAATATGTTGTACGATTCTATTATTCTAATACAAAAAGATGGATTACTTCTGTTATTTATCAGCTTTTTAAAAAACCTCTCGAAATAACAACATTTTAAAATAATTCCAATAAAGATGGAATTATAGCTCGACGGAATCCCTATGTTTTTTGTCAACTGTGTTTTTCAAATTAAAATTTTCCCATTAAAGTTAGAAATAATGAAAATTTGGAGAGTCCTTCTACAGCACGGTTATTGAGCCAGCTTCATTATTATTGTTGAACAAATCATATAGAACGCTCAACTCAACACGGATGCACAATTTCTATCATTTATAATTGATTTTTATACTATTTACAATAAATAATTAATGTTAGAACACAGCTAGTCTGGCGCCTCACCTTTTTTTGTACCTATGAGTTTTATTCATTTTTTATTTAATACGGAAAAAATGTTTCAATTGATTTCAACTGATGATGTTAACAAAAAATTTACTTTACCTACTTTGTTTCCATGTAGTAAATTCTCGATTCAATGGACTAACAATCGATAACAGAATTTTGATGTGTTGGATTTTAAATCGAAAATGATATTGCTCGTTGAAAATCCTTTAAATTAGGAACTCACGAGATATTGATTGCTTATGTATAATTCCTTTGATTCTTTAGAAATTCTATAAAATATTGACGAAATAGTGCGATAGATCCAGTTGTAAAAAATATGGAAAAAACAATTGACAGTTTTATTCATTTATTTATCATTTATCATTGTTATCATCACATTGCAAATACAGTCAGCTTTGGTACAATTTGTTCAATACTAATATTATTAATAATAATTGCAACAATCAATAATAATAATCATATATTATTTTTTCAAATAAATAATAAAATTATATTAATAATAATGATAATAATAGGCCCAAGTTACACATCTATTTAAATTTTTTGTTTAATCATAGGAACCAAATCACCAAATTGTTGATTAGAAAAAATCGTGTAAAATGAGGGCTTTGATACTAAAATCAATTCTTTGTTAGAATCCCACAATAAAATGATATCCGAACACAGTCTCCTTTGGTTTTTGTTTTATTTATTTTACAATTTTTACAATAGTAATATTTTCGTAAATATTTACATTTGAAATGAGGAAAAAACTAGATGGAAAATTGGACCAAATCCAAATTCAGATTTGGTTCAATTTTTCTTACATCATTGACACATTTGGCTGAAATAAAATAAAAATATTTGGTGAATTTCAATATTTTACATCGATCATTTTTACAATATACATACAATCACTTACTTTATTTATAGTATACAAATCAAAATAGAAATCAACAAATATTAATTGACGTTATTATAATAATTATTCAAAAATAATAATTTTTCTGGTTTTAGAATAAGAATAGTTTTCGTTACGTATCTTCATCCGGATTTACCGACCCTAAATCCTCGCTTTTCTGCAAACAATCACGAATACCTCTCAAAATAACTTCAACACGTCGATCTAGGGCTTCTAAATGGGGCTCCCATAATACCGGTGCGACTGGATCTTGGCTCAAACTGCGACGCATCGCTTCACTCAATTTGATTGGTCCATTATGATATCTGAAATTTTTTTTATCATATAGAAGAAAAAAAAACAATTGCTATAATTATTGTAATGATAGTAATGGAAAATGTCGGACTTCTTCAATAATTAATTAGAATAAAGGTAAGGCGTATCGTTGAACTGTCAACGCTTTTCCATTTTCTCTATAGACAATTTTCCACCAGCCTCGACACACTGCTGATTACAAGATGCATATTTTATCATGGCCTGGATAAGTAATCTTTTAATTTATTGATAAAGGTGGCTATCATCTGTCCAATATTGTGTGGACGTTCTACTTACTGGACAGGAGGAAAATAGGGAATATTGACCGACAAGAGAGAGATTTGATGATTCACTAACGATTTCACTTGAGATAAATTTCAATTGGGCTATTGTAATTTTTAAACAGAAGAATTTATGATTCGAAAAGTGCCATCTATTGATTTCTAACGCAAAATTGATAGAGCCATGAAAATCTGAATAGAATAAGTATATTTATACAATTTGTGAGTGAGTTATGTACAAAATCATCGCAATTTTTGATGCAAATATTCAAATTGCGATAGAAGCAGCTGAGTTTTTACAGAAAATTGCAGACATTTTGTTGAGATACCTTAACAGATATTTCAGTCAGTGCATCCACTATTTTTAATCGAACTATTTGAAGAATACCTCCACTTTTTGTGTTTATTCAATAAATTCTCGATTTAACGGACTTATTAGAATGCAGATTACTTAATAGACTCAAAATATTAGCAAAATCGTGCAACTGATTGAGTTCTGATCAAACCAACGTAAATTATAATGCAATCCGCATTTTGGGAGACACTGTCTTAAACGTCTTGCAATTTAAAAAACTGTAACTATAGCTGGGAAAATTGTCGGAACTCCATTCTTCAATATGTTTAAGAGACGATCTAATCTAAACATTGAAAAGACTCAAAATAGTGAAGAGCAAAAAACCAACCACCATCACCACCCTAAAGAAAATATAGCGGGGTAGTTTTCTAGGTTCCCTCCACTTGATACGATATTCTCGTCGATTTGATGCCGTGCCGCACGCGATTTTGATCTCTCATTCATTCTTTCGAATCGTCCAACCACATCCAAAATGAGCAACCATTTTCGTAACTTATACATTTACATACACATATTTATTTATACATACATATACTATAAATATGTATATAACTCATGTATACTAACTTATAAATGGTAAAGTCAATGGTCTAGTTAGCTTTGCCGGGCTCTGTATCAATATTTCTTGAGAGGCAATTTTTAATTTGGAAAATCACTAAAAATATTCTAATAAATAAATAATATTAAAAAATAATCTGAAGGGTTGAGATGATTTTAACCTACTGGGGCCACTCGGGCTCGGGTGCCCTGTATCATTACTATAACTGATAAAGCGGTAGTTACGCCCCTGGGTATAGAGAAAAACATGTCGGCTATCCAGATTATCATTTAGCATTCCTACTACAAAAATCATATCTAATAATAGACGAGAGTCACGATATAAAACATAAAATAAATTAAGTACGAAAATATCTCTAGAATTAATTTCATCCCCAATTTTATACGGTTTTGTTTTTCTTCGTCCATCAATACGACGACTTGATTAAAAAACAGCTCTATAATCGGACATCATAAAAAGCCCATTATATAATTGCCTAATGTACAATATGTTATCCTTTTTTTTTTTTAATTGTTCTCCCTCATCCCATTCACATCGATCGTTCAAAGTTTCGACTTTAGGTTATTATTGTTGAACGAATTGTTTTCTTTTTTTCTACCCTCCATTAGTTCACAATCACCCCCGTTTTCAGATATCTACCACTTCTTCTAAATAATTACAAGGTTAATGTTAACAGTAATCGAATATCGTCCGTATTTCAAACTTCAACTTTATATCAAATTAAACAATTCAACATTTAATTACATTGTAATAATATTAATTAAATGATAATAGACTGATTGGTAAACGAATTTATGGGGCTATATTCATTTATGAATTGAAGAGGAAGATAGGATTGGGATGTTTTCTTTTCTTGACTAGAGAAACATATCAATTTTTGGAATATTCTAGGGTTGGAATTTCAATCCCTAAACGAATTGTATTATCCAAAAGCTGGATAGTCTCAGCCTAAATCGACTGTATAAACAAACATTAGAAATGGAAAATAAATGTGACTTTATTACTATGTCAATGATGGAAATCTTGACAGAGTGGATAAAAAAAAACGCTATTTTTGAGGGCGCATGATGGAATAGCGTGAGAATCACTTGAACTTTTCATCTGAGATTTGATTTTTAATCGACTAAATTCTCAATCAAAAACTCCTCATCTAGAATATTGAGAAGAAAAATGTTGTAATTATTAATAAGAAGACAAAGATTTTGTTTGTCAGCTGGTTCTCATAAATTGAGGATCAATTCGGACGTAGTTTATTATAATCGGTCTTTTGTGTTAATTTGGAGAGTTTATTTCAATTTCATATTTTCGAACGATCACCTGGTTTGGTATAATTGAAAAATATTCGCTTAAATTTATAAAAAAATAAAGATTTTGGAAAAGAAAAAAAAATGCGTGGAAATGGTGGAGGCGCCGGGTGAGTTATTTGTTTATTTCTTGGGAAAACGGAAATTGGAATATGTCGAAATTGTTACAATGCACTATAAATAACTGAATTACGAATTGAAAGGTCCCCAAATAATAGCAGGCTAAGGGGATTCATAGGGAGAGGTGTAATTTCGATGTTTACGTTAAATGGAAATCTTTGGATTCATGGAATTATTTTTTTCGTTTTTATGTTAACTGAAAATAGGTGTGAAACAGAACTGTACATGCAAAGGTTTTTTTCATTATGTCAGATTCTCCAAAAATCTTCAGAAATATGTCTGAGAAAAGATTGAATTGAGAAAACATTCATTGGAAAAATTGAAATCGAGTCAAGATCAGAAGAATCTATCAGTAAAAAGCTTGAAAACATAGTAAAATCTTGACAAAAACTAGTAAATTCTCTGATGATTTGAAGAAAGATAAAAATTCTCAATTTAAAGAAAATTATTTCCCAATAAAATTCATAAATACTGTAAATTTGCTATAATGATAATTCCGATATTGTGATAAACTCTGCTATTTACTTAAATCAGTTATTTTCACCAAATCACCTCCCATTTTTTCTTCATAAAGTACTGTTTATTTTGCAACTAGACAAAGAAGAAACAAATACACAAAAAGCAAACTAGAGAAAGTAAAAAAGACAAACTGTTATGTGCTTCATCGAAATGGAGAGACAAGGGGAAGAAAAAACAAGGGAAAAATTAGGAAGTAAGATTATGTTGTCGTCGACATAGCTTTAATAGCGTCTCAACAACCCTCCATGCATTACTCAACAGTCCAGATTGGATACTGTAATATGCACAAAACCATCAATATTAATGCTTTATCTTCGCTAAAGAAGATAATGTTGAGGGATTGAGAAAATAAACAGAGAGATACAAAATAGGTCCGGCTTTAAGATTTATCCATTATTTTTTTTTTAAAAAGTAGTGGTTTTTTCCAGATTTTGGCAGGTAATCGAAACACATTAGGGTGGTCAATTGTGGCCTTATCACATCGTGTTTATCATTAAATGTGGGCCGTGTTGATTTTATCAACTCGTTTTGTAGTAGGTACAATAATTTCTACAAAAAGAAAAAAAACAAAAACACAACTACTTGAGTGATTTTTGTTTTGCTAATTCGATGGCTTAACGACAAATTTTGAGAAAACTATCATCGCAAATAAATATAAAAAGAATTGTTTTGTTCCTCTGGGAAAGTATCATCATCGACTAGAATTTATTGGTTGTAATAGAAAATCGTTGTTTGAGATTCGTGTGAAATGTTGGCCATTTAACTTAATTGCATTCGGAAGAAAGAACATATCGTTACAACAATTGCTTTGTGAGGATATAGAATTGGATAGTAGAAGAAGTTGTGATAGAGGAATGTAGTTATATAAATATTGAACAGAAAACAATCATTTATCGATACTTTAACAGCTATAGCTACTAATTAAAATTTCTTATTATTAATTTTCATTACCATTTCTGAATTATAAAAGAAGGATTTTAATTTTTTTGTTTGTGGCAATAATCAAAACGAGGGTAGAATCGTAACAATGAAGAACCAACCGGAAATTGACTTTCATGAAATATGTAGAGTGTTTATCCAATCCTCAGGACCGGCTTAAAAATGTTTCAAAATACACCTGTTATCTATTTTTCTCTAAAACACACACACACACACCTCTATAAAAAAAGTATTTCAGTGAAAATGATGAATTATTACGTTACATTAATACGGTCCTGTATTCTATTGTACATACATAGTATAGTCATAGTCATAATGAGCGGCTACAGAAAATCTGCTTAATCAACTCCATATTTTCTATCGATATAAATGGACAAGATGTATTGAAACTTATTTTTCGGTAGGTATTTTAGAATTTATTTGCTGCTTAATGAGAAGAACAAAGAGAGAGATGGTCCGTTAAATTGAATCACAATTCTTGTATAGGTGTGTACCTATGTTAACCGACGCTTAGTGTATTTTCCACGATACGGCGGACGCTTTTTATTTTTATTACTATCATAAAGACTGTAAATAATATTTCCATGTTATTTCTCTAGATTTTCGCGATAAACTCTACTCCTATTTAAAATCGAATATACGTATATAGGTATGTATTCGAATACAGGGAACGATCACCTGTTGACACTTTTCAAACTAGAATAAATTCGAATCATTTGGATTATTATGATTTCGAAATTTCGAACAGCGTACAATTTATATTAAACAAGAGAAGAATCGATAAAAAGAGCGTGCCTGAGGAAATTGAAGTCATCAAATAATAGATTAGTGTTGTGGCTTGGAAAAAAGAAGAATAGCACTTTTGTTTATTAGATTTTTGTTTTTTACCAGATATTAATTCAATAAATAATAATAATCGAATAGAAAAAATAAAATTGTACTTACTTGATTAATGTTCGTAATGTTGACTCTCTGAGCATACAACATTGGAGTAAAGGTGCCAAAATTGATAATTCATCATGAAATGGTCGTCCAAAACCACGACCATGGTCCAAATGTAATGGAAATGTATGATTACCGAATATACGGAATGTTTCATAATGATGACGGTCCATATTGCCCATAAGGAAATCATATACGGACATATCCATCAAATCATATAAACGACGACCATGATCATAAGGTGGGATTTCTTTGACTAATTGACAATAGTTATCTTCGTTCTCCCACTGGGCTTTTCGGCGTTTATGGTAAGACCGACGCCATGGGTGACGCCACACCTTTTAAATTTTTTCGAAAAAACAATAATTAATAAATATCTGATAGAATTTATTAACAGAGAATTGCACTTAAAGCGTTACAAATCAATAATTACAATAGTATTTTCGAAGAGTCTTATCAATCCCGTAAGAATTGAGCTCTTGTTCTAAAGCTTTAGAAGATTTTGAAGAATTCTAAAATACAAAAAATAAAAAAAAACTCCTATTAGGAGGCAAGGGTTGATTTAATTCTTGTGGCATTGGAAAGGTCTCTTGTAAATAATATGAAATTTTTTGTTGTTGATTAGTTTTTTTAATTGAACGCATAATTTCAGAGTTATTGATTTGTAATACCTACTTTATGTGAAGCACTTTGTACAGAATGTCTCAACTTGAGAAACTATTTTTTATATCTCGCTTATTCATTTATCAAATCAAGTGGTTGAGAGAGGAGGTGAAGAATAGTTGACTAAGGGAAAAATCTTTGTCGATAATTAATGACTGAATTAATGAGATATAAAGAACGATCTTTTTAGTTAAGCCATTCTGTATAAATTAGATGATTGTTGTACCTTCCTGGCGGCAATCTCGTTCGATGGCAGGAAAGCAGCAAAACTTCCTTCCAGACTATCAGGACTTCCGCATATGGCGTGCGAAGTATCACAATAATATGTGCATTTACCATGAAAACATAGATTGTCAGATGGTGACACGAAGAATGTTTTCAATAGTTCACCTTCAGCTTTTTGATAAAGTTCAATTGTCATATTCAATGTTCGTCCTGTTACTGGCATCGCTCGACGGAAGCCTAACAATCTTTTTTTGAGAAAGTAGAAAAAAAAATCCATCAACAAAATCAACAAATTTAGATATCCAACAATTTTCTTGGGTTTTTTTTTTGAGGATAGATTAAGATTCATAAAGGTGTATTGTGTATTGTGACTTAACAATTCTTAATTGAACGAGTGAAAAGTTGAGATCTACATTTATTGTTATGAATACAATCATATAATTTCGATATAATCTCTCATTTGTCCGTTTAATCAGAAAAATATACAGTATAGAACGAGGTAAACCCCAAATAATATCAATTCAGTGATGTCGGGTGAATTACATACAATCTATATTTTTCTATTTTGATTAATTATAATTATATTTGATTCGGAAAAAAATATATGAGAGATAGTACAATATACAACCGTGTTAAATAAAGCTTGTCGAATGGGGTTCTGAAACGATTTGTATAGTATTTAGAGCATTCATCACGGAATGTTTTATTTGACACTTGATAATGTACCGTATTATATGAGGGCTGTATATATTTTTATGAACCACTACAAAATATTCAAATTTATAAGGTTTCATTTCAATTATTTTATACATGATTCAGTATTTCTGTTTCAAATTCGCGAATTTTGTAGAAAAATTTACGATGAATTTGTTTGATTTTCATGATAATACAATATATCATTGAAATTCCATCTCTATGTAATTGAAAGATTTGTGTTTTGTTTTATTTGACTGTAGTTCTGTTGAAATTTCACAGAGCCAAGACAACATTAGATACCTACTCGTATATAAGTAATTTGGGGAGCTAGTTTCAAGTTACTTTCTATCATTCTCTATCTGAAAGTTCAAGTAATACGACCCGCATTATTACTTATTTAGTTGTTTATTTGTCGTACAGGAGTTGTACAACTACTAAACTATTGTCTGTTGTCAACATTAGATAATGTTAAAGTAACTCAAAATAGTTACTAAGGACGTGTATAATTGGTGGCCTTTGATCGAAAATTTGTTAGAATTTAATAGGACGAACATAAATCGAATTGGTTCGATTTCACAGTGAGCGCTACCTATCGTTCGACTATATCTGTTTCCTCCTTGATAAAATTAAGAATTTTCTATTTCTTTTTTTTTCATCATAAAGTCTCCGATGAAATACTCATATAAAGTCGATTATTTTGGACAATTCAAAAATTAGCCGAGATATAATTTATTTCGTAAGAAAATTCAGATTTTAGAAGAAATTCAACTAAAACTCTTAAGCTGTTTGAGAGTTCCAGGAACAAGCTTGTGAAATTTGCGATACAGACAAAAAAAAAAAACAAAAAAATTGAGTTCTCTATAAAAATTAGACAAAAATAAAATTTAGTTTCTCCTTGTTCTATCATAATAGAAAAATCTGAAAATGACACAGATTTTGTCAGAAAACTAAAATGATGAGTCAATTATTGAAAATTAACGAAGACGATAAAGAATTACTTGTGAAAGTCCAAAAATCTAATTTAATCATTACTGATGACCCAGGATTCCAGTAATCGCATAAATAAAGAGAAACACCAGTGAATCATCAATTCAACGTACCGAATCAGAATCTCTTAATTCAAAATTCCTTAGAATTTTATCTACTACAATAAGACAATAGGGAGATCAAATTATTCAACAAATAAAAATAAAAGATTAATTTGGGGTTGAAAAAAATCGTTTTTTCCAACCCCAAGTTGATCGTCATTCGAACCAGAGCTGGATTCTTCATTATTAAATAAAAATTGGATAACAATGGAAATTTAAATTTCAAGTTTTTTTCGATTTCTTGAAATTGAGAATATGTATTCGAATTGTCGAACAACAATCGATTCTTTTTATATCTACGATACATTAAAATAATGAGAAAACGGTCGATTCTTATTTTCTGCCCAAGTTAGACTTACCAATAAATCGTCTAGGTACTTTAGGTAGTCAAATAAATTTACGGACGTCTTTAAACGAAAATAATACAATTTTTATTGAAATTAATAGAGCTTTATAATGAGAGAGTTTGCAATTATGTCAAGTTTTATCAATAAAATGGATAAAAAATTGAAAAAATGAACTTGGAAGTAAAATGGCGCTTTGATTTGCCCGGCGCATCCACCATTTTGCTCGAAGTAAAACAGGTTTGATCAATTATCAATAAAATTAACAAATTAGTTGATTTTGGATATAATTCCTATTGAATCAATAATAAGCAGTGTTAATTTTTGATTTCAGGAAATTTTACTACAATTAAAGCCTGTTTGAAAATATCAATTCACAAATCTGTCAAGTAATCAATTTCATTAAACTTAGTTAGCTAATATTCGTTAATTTCACAATTGAAGTTCGATAATCGCCTAACATTGGGGTGAATAAATTTAAATTTGTGGGAAACTTTTGATGAAATTATAGTCGAATAATAAATATATATATATGTAGTATGTAATATTATGATATTGTTGTGAAATAACCAACAAAAGTTCATCTATTATCCAGAAACCAATGATTTCGGCTTAAATATTGGAATAATTTATTACAGTTGTTCATACATATGTATGTATGTATATTATGTTTGTAATAATGATAATAAAATTGATTTCATATAGTATGTATCATTAGAATGAATGAAAATGCTAACAATAGTTCAGGAACAGGTTCAATATCACAATGAATAATCAACAATTATTGGTTCAATATAGCTAAGTAAAAATAGTTGTGATTTTATTATTGCGAGATATTTCCGAATTAACTTTGCGTATAACGAAAGAAACCCCAAAACTACATTGACTCAATCTCAGTTCTGTATCAAGAGTTCAAGAGGTCGGTTGTAAATTCGTACCTGTCCAAGTGGAAGGCGGCAATCTCTGCATTGTGGCGTTCGTAGTCCGTGAAGTAGAAGTGATTGGGAAGGGTCTGCTGTTCCCTTGGGAATCTGTAACAAAAACACACATACACAACTATAACCACGTCCCATACATACTATGTATGTATACATACATATACTATACATACATACAGGTATGTATAGAGAAAAATTCAGATAGATACGATTTTTCCCATTGTTGTTGTTATTGTTGTAGGGAAACAGTCTATAGAGACGTGTCACGTTTTAAATGCGGCTTCCCCTCTTCTATTTTATATCAAGCCTTAAAATAAGCCACAAGTGAATAAACAAAACGGATACTATTCAGTTTTTCACAACAGAAAATAAGGGTTGTTTTTATCGTTCAAATAAGATTCTAATCGATTTATATTATAAAATGGGGAGGATTGGAGGTAATTTTCAATTCAGCGATTTTATTGTATAGAGAAACCGATCAGGTGAAGATATAACACGTTCATATTCCTTTTATTATTGACCACTCAAGTCGTCTCTTGTGGAAAATTAAGGGACGAGAGAGAGAGAGAAATTTTTTTATCGTTAATTCTAAGTACAGTTTCACTTTAAGAAGAAAAGAGTAAGACAAGGTAACGTATAATAGCTGTAATTCGAATTATAGAGGTCCTTCTGGTTTATTACACTAGCTTAAGTGGTTGGAATTAACTAAAAATAGAAGAATGAAGTTACAAGATTTAATTTTATCAAGAAGGGGATTAATGTCGGGAATTTTAATTAATTAGAATTAATGTTGATAGTTTTTATTTTGCGCACAAAAAATCGATATCAAAGATGTATATGTATTTGTTTTTAATGGATTCATATATTTATTTGAGGGGTAGATAATATTTTTATCTACGTATAATTAAATCAAACAAAAATACAAATACTCATTTTCTAAGTTGCCAGAAAAACTTTAAGAAGCTCTAAGAAAAGTTTGGGTCTTTTTCACCTGAATTATAAATTCTAATAAATTCAAAACAATTGATTAAATTTCAATAAATCACCACTTCATGAATTCTGGAGGAAAATCGAAAGTATTACGAAAATAAATCAATCAAATTCGTCATTTTACTTCCGATTTTCCATTTCTCATTTTAATCATAATTGCTTGAATCTAAAAGCTAGAAGAAAAATTGTCTCATAAATTATCTTTCAATTGTGAAGCTTAATCCAAGAAAATAGAAATTTAAACATCGAGTAAGCTTTATTGAAATTCAAATTTCAACTGTTTCCAAACAATATAAACTATCTCTTATAGATGATGATGATGATGATGATGATGATGTTGATTAGCATATCTGAGAAAATGGTTAAACCACAATAGAGACAATCCCTTATAAAATAACAATAATTAGCAATTCTATAGAATTCAGATATTTGTTTAAAACAATATCCTTTCTACCTTTATCTTCCGTTTATCTATCTATTTATTTACCTTTCTATCGTTATTCTATCATAGCTGGAGATCAATTGAATGTTGTGATTGATAATAGAAATCCTTATCAATTGTCGCATTTGTCATCAAGCAATATATGTATATAAAAAAAAAAAAATCTCTCTATCCACTCACCTCAAAAAACGAGGGAGAACATAAAAGATTTCCTTTGGGCAATTTGGAATATACATATATGTATGTACCATATTTTTTATACATATATGTATACAGAATGTCTATTGTACGACAACTGGTCCTAATATTTCTACTGTTTATAAAACAATAATAGTGAAATTTTCAGATTTCAAATTGGAGCATCTAAGCCATATTTTTGAGCCTAGGTGTTTCAGTTGAATGTCCAAATATCTTACTCGAATTGTTTCATAAATAGCCAAAATATTTGGATTAGTTGACGTATACCGGACAGTCCTTTGTATGTTTATCTTGTATACAATAAATATATTATTTATATGTATTTCCATCTCTATCTAATGTATATTTGTTGAATTTATTTAGGTAAAAATGTAAAAACTAGATAGAGATAGGATGAATAGAGAAGAACGCCTGTCGAGATAACGAATTGTGGGGCATAGTGGTTGGTGTACGTGTTTGGATTATAGAATTTGTGACATTTCCATATTTCGCACCTTGTATTCTAATCTTTTCTCTCTCACTTTGTCTGAAAATAATGAAGATACACAAATAACCAATAAAAGAAAAAAAAAACAAAAAAAAAAAAGACACACGTGTAAATATTGAAACAGAGATTTTCTGTGACTGTCATCAAAAAAAAATTATAATTGAATTATTTGATAAGAATAAAGAGATTGGTTGTAGATTTAAGATACTGAATTACGCACGTAAATACAGGAATAAAAAAAAAGAAATAAAATAAATGTATTGTCCACCCTCATAAAATATACAGACATGGGACATATAAAATATTCCAACGAGTTCCCATTTTCTTATCTGAATGTGTATAAAGTCCAGCCATTGTCAGGATTCCAAGGGTCAAACAATATACAAATTGTCCACTAAACGATTTATGAAACGATTAATAAAATTGCAAAGATCCAGCAGTAAATATCGCAATTTTATCGCTCAAATTTCTGATTTCAAATCCCAACACTTATACAAAGAGAAAATGAACCGAAATTTATCGAAATTAAGTGACATTTGAGTCACACTCAACATAGATTGAATAGACGTATTTTATTGTTAAAAAACAACAAGACTTATTTACTGTTTTCTGAAAAATTGAGTCACACTTAAATACTGAACGAAGCTTTTTAATTAATGCAGAAACTTCTATTTGAGCTTCTGGATTTACGAGAGACGCATTTTATTGTTCAGAACACAATAGAGATGGGAGATCAGATAGACAATATTGATTTGTCGTTTATTCTTCTTCTCAATTCTCTTCTCTATTGGGATTTGATTCTTCAACGTTAATCAAATTTTGTTCGGTTAGACCGCTTAGTGGACATTCAATAAATTAAATATCTTGCATTTCTCGAATATGCAAAGTTTTAATAAAACAACCGCTGTCTTAAAAATTTGACAATTCACTTGGATAAATCACAGTTTTTCTTGAAGAATTTTTTAGGCGAAACTGTCACTACTATTTTTCACTCAGAACAAAAAAAATTAATGCCGACGCTCATACCGAAAATGCAGAAGAATAGGGGAATGTTTTCGTGATTATTTTTGAGAGAATTATAGAAAATTGGAAAATCTATCATGAAAATCTAAGGCATGATAATAAAGTTGACCTCGATTTTCAAGTAAATTACAACCAATCAGTCTATTTAGAAGATTAAACAAAATTAAACCTAACAAGGAATAAAGGATGTCGAAGAAGAAGCGAAGACAAAAAGAAAAATAAAGGAAACATGTAATTTAGTTGATAAATCAGCAATTAAGTTTCAGGATATTCAATGGAAAAATAGCAGTTTTTCTCCTGTTCAAATATACAAACAATAAATGCTATAAATTGCAGGTATTATAAATAAAAATTATTCTAAACCAAATTCGAGATAAGAGGATAATTTATAGAGTTTTTCTTTGAATTTTTATGAACCTCGATTAGCGAAAAACGTAATTATCCAATGATTTGACCATGTAACGTCAACCGGAAAATTTTAGTTTTGTCAATCATTTTTTGATTCAAAGTAATTGAAATTAACAAAATCTGTTAATGTTTGTGATACAAAATATTAAAATTAAAAAAAACATATCTAGTTATTATTGGATCAATAATTTAATTATCAAAGAATTTCATTTATGATTATGACTAGTTGATCAAAATGTTATTTGGGTAGTAATTTAGATCAAACATGGATGAGATATTGAGGAAGCAACGTAATTATTGTAGAAACCTAATATGTCTCATAGGAAAATGTTTTAAGCCGGTCCTCTTTATTTAGAATTCTACAAAAATTATATATTTATATATATTACCATAAGGATCGATCATTTAGTGAAAATTTACATACAATTGTCAAAAAAATAATCAATCCACGAAAACAACTTATTGTAAAATTGTCTACATATAGAATCGACAAATTTCAATATTTTATCCTCTTTTTTCTTATTATTTCTATAATGTTTTTAGTTGTTATCATAAAATGAAATCAAATAATTACTTTCCTGTTTGATTTGAGGCCCCACGCACTCGTTAAAAGTCTCCGATTTCGATTAAATCTCTAATTGCAAATTTGGTGGATGCGCCTATCTCTATTTCTCTCTTTTTTAATCGAAAATCAAAAGTAGTATCTTACCTCATCGGTTTGAATAACGCTTGAAGATTATTAGGATAATCTATGACTAGTTTCAATTGAGTCCCGCCACTTTTTTGAGCTGAAACACAGACAAAATGAAAAGTTAAAGGGTTTTACTAATTTTTTTCTTCCTTATGAATGGTTAATGAGATTTTTGTTTTGTAAAATAAAATAACATTCGGGGTGTCCATTGATTTTGTGAATAAATGAATAGGTGTCGTTATTATTATTGTTGTCGTTTTCTCTATTATTGTTGTCGTGTAACTAAATCAAAGACGAGAACAGACTAATTTTGGTAACAGGGTGCGCTCTCTCCATCTAAAATTTCTTATGAAGAAGATAGATTTGATCAGAACCGGCTTATACAGAGTGCCCTGAAATTAGGGGGCAATATTTTACCAGTTATTCTATAACTAAAAATAGGAAGAACAGTTCCAATAAACATAAGTCGTGAAATGCTTCCTAAGTGAGCCCCGGCCTCGTATAATATTTGTGTACGAGACTATGAATTTTCAAATTCGCTTGACAAAAATTAAAAGAATTTGATGCACAAAAAAAGTTGAGGTGAGATTTATGTATACACACCCCACATCCCTATTGAGACACGTCTTAAGATATTATCAAAATTTGTGCAGCAACTGATAGAGCATCAAGTGCTTACCTTTTAAAAGAAATTTCATGATTTCATTTTTACCAGTTCCAGAGATATTGGATTGATAATTCCGCCTTCAAAGGGCCGTAACTCTCTAAGGAGACATTTTACGACCCATGTTTATGAAAACTTTCCTTCCTATTTTCAGTTGTAGAATATACTGGTGAAATAATGCGTCCTCAATTTCGGGACAACTGTAGATCACAGTAATCAGATGACTAACATTTTATGTGAGAATGTTTAAATAACAAATGGTGTTCAAAATTTTAGGTTATAATCAATCATTGAAAGATCTTAAAAAGAGTTTTCGTAGTCTTCAAGATTTTCAGCAATGTTTCCTGATTTGTGATTAACTCACAAGGGAATCTGATTTTGAGACAGATTCTTATGTTTCAAAGTTATCCCTGGACTTCCTGGAAGCGTATCAAAAAAAAAACAACAAATAATTTCCTTGGAATTCCCACGACTCTAAACAACATCAAATCTGATATAAGCCAGGATACAATCCACCACACAAAGATTTAGCTCGAAATTTCATAAATATAATCTTTTTTGGATAAATATCCTGTTTTTGGATATGTGTGTGTGTGTGTGTGTGTGTGT
>JAZBGZ010000015.1:13361-26686 GCA_037414795.1 Stenodera caucasica
ATAAGGGTAGGATAAAACGTAAAAATCATTGAAAACGTGCATTAATATTGATTTACGGTAACAATAAATTCAATTGGGATCATGGCAATGAAGTTGTGTATGCCTGAGACATTATCACCCTAACAGGGTGCGGCTCATCCACCCCTATTCGATACTCATAAAGTACGCCTTTAACGGTCACATAATTCGCCAAAAAAAAACGAATAAAACTAATAGTAATAAGAATGAACACTCCCCAATACGCCAGTTAATTTCACAATAAAATGCACAGTTCACGAAAAACCATTATGGCCATATTGCCAACTGGAATATACCGGCTCAAGGGATAACGAAAATAACACAACTAAAACGTATAGATATTCAAAGTTTGATATCATAATTTTTTTCGAAAATCTATCGAATTGAATAGTGAATATTTTTATTAGAATGGATCGATTCTGGGACAATATCGCGTTTAATTAATCGGAAATTGATTAGAAAAAAGAAACACGTTAATTATTTGATTTAATAGAAATTACTTTGATCCTCAATTGAATTAATGGTGGTAATTGTTTTGTTCCCAATTTTATCTCATTAACAAACGTTTCTCGATATTGTACAACCCTTAATTATAGTTAAATGAGACAATTATAGATAATTAATGTCTGATTTTCGAGGTTACTAACAGTAAGTTTTTATGAGAATGTTTCAAGTGCAGTTTTCTTGATGTTGAAGTTTTCCACCTAATATTTGAGAATTTCACTGTTTAAAGTTCATAATTAAAGAAAATTTTCTAAGTTCATCCGAAAGTTTAATTAATTCCTGTTTTCAATAAAAAAGAACTAATTAAAAATTTTTCTTTCTCGATATTATGTATTTGTAATTTATAGAAGATTAAATAGGGGTAGATTTCTTTATATTTTCGTATTAGAGAATGATGATGGAAAAAACACAAAGCAAATGATCGTCATTCAAGTGTGTGACGTTGAGTGATTCTCGCTTATTCCCGATTTCGTATTGGTGAATTTTAATGTATATTTGAACATTACAATCCGGAATATCACGTTTGACCTAAAATATTAGAATACGGAAAATGTTAATTTTGGTAAATATTAAATTTATCAAGACATCAACGTTCTAGAATTGTAGATTTTTATATTCTATTCTTTGTTAGAGATATAAGAAAGCCATTAACTCATAGATGGAATAAAGCTGAAAATCATAAAAATCAATATAAACGAAATGTGTTGTTTGTAATAAAAATTGTGCCTGAACGAAACGACATACAATACTCATCTTGGTCAATGTGAGTATTGGTAAAAGACTAACAAGTGCCACATGAAATACAGGATGTTATCATTTGATCCTTTGAAAGCTTCATAAATGTTTCAGTTTTTGAAAAGATAATCGTAAAATCTACAATAAACAAGTTTACTATTTATTTGTGTTAATAAAACAAAAATCATATATATATACATCAAAAAAGTTTAATTAAAACTAGTGGACAAATAAACGTTATAATGAAATAAGATAAGGGAAAATTGTCTCTTGTAAAACAAACCAACTATAATTATCTACAAAGATTGGCGGTATAGAAATCCATTTAGTGTTTCTTTCGTTTCTCTGTTCCAATTCAACCAAATTGTATCCCTAGTTTCTCTTTTATTCTCTAGAGAAAACCGAATATTCGACATACAAGCAACTTATAATATAAAATAAATAATACGAACTGTACGAAATTGCTTATTTTCTAATAAAACCCCAATACAAGCAATTATATTTAATCAAAATAATTCTAATGTAGCATCTGTTAGTTAAGAAACATTAAAACGGGAATAGTTGTGAGAAACGTTGTTATATTCAATATTTGGAACAACAAACAGAATTCACAATTCACTCGAATAAACATTGATAATAACAATAACAATAATAATGGTTTTTTCAAGAAACTACAGACTATGAAATAATAGATTGGTTAATGTTGAAACCGTTGTTCATTAAGTTGCGATTTAAAAAATTTATTACAAACATTTAACTGGGCATTATAAAGAGGATTTTTAAATGAAACCAATCAGGATAATTATTTCGACTACGATTACTGTTTCATAAATATTTACTTGAATTTTACCGAAAAATATACTGCATCTGGAACACAAATAGCTGTAACTAAAATAAAATTCAATAATGTATAACAGAATTTCAACGAATGCAAATATTTTCCAGTTTTACAAACTGTTAAATTTACAAAATCCAAAAATGCACAACACCTACCAACGTTATTTTTATTTATTCAACGAATATATTGAGAGAATTCAAGACGAAATAAATAAATAATACAATTGTTGATGCAAATAATTTCCATTTCTTTATGTAAACGATTTTTTTTTTTTGTTCACGAAAATACCCAAATCACAATTGAATTTATTCTATTATAGATTCTACATATCGGTTGTTTCTATTAAAGAAAATCTATTTGAAGCGGTTAATATTTCGGAATTTTCTTTTAGTGAATGTAGAAAAAAAAAAATTACAGAAACTATTCCATTTTCCGATTTAAAAGAATTGACAAAATTTCGTAAGTGGTTATATTGTGTACTAGTATAGGGTTTTATAATGGAGTTGGCGTTTCGTGGTGCTATTTATTATCCTTTTTAAGGGTCGTTCTTCTTACATTACTAAGCTCTCTTATATGAGAAAAAGGAAACGTTTTCGAGTAAGCTTGTTAGAAGGGTTGTGTATTTATGTATGTGTTTAGAAACGAAAATATCACCGAAAATCTCTTTTGATATTTCATAACATAAAAAATAATCAAATATGAATTTATATTGAATTATCGTTTTTAGCTTGACAGGTTGTCAAAATTCTTAAAAGACTACTACAAGACACTATATTATAGCTTTCGAAATATCCAATAAACATGATTCTTTCTTTATTGTAAATAATACATAACTGACAGTATAACCGTTATTTTTTTTCAACGTCAATTAGTCAAATGAAGCAATGCAACTTCGACAATTCAAAACTGTTCAATCATTCAAATTATCAAATATTTCTGTCAAATCTTTTTACGCTTATTTAAATAGTTTATTTATTTTTCTTGTAAGTTTGTGTGAAACCGAAAACCAGGAAACTGTCACAATTTGAAACGAAAATATCCATCAACGTATGTACATCATTCGTTCTTTTGAATTTTAAACACCCATCAACTAGTCAGTAGAATGTTACAATTCCAGTAACAGTTTTTTTTCTTCTTTTCTTTTCTGTTATGTGGATTTAAACGAGAAACACGTGACCATATGTTCGGTTTTAATAAATACAGTTGAGAACAACTCCTCCAACATCAAATCCTGTTAGTAATAAATTCATGGTCGATGAAAAACAATCTTTTAAGTGTCTATAAAATGATGATCCTAAAATTTTCTATTACGTGTAACTTTTCACTCGAAAATTCGCCAAAAAAAAAACAACAAATTTTCACGAAAATTTTCCAAATACTACGAATAAATCGTCGACAAGTGGAATCCTCGCTTCTTAGCTGGAATTATCGAGGAAAATATCCTATTTCGACGAGAATATTGGAAATTTATGGAAATATTTGACGAATAGAAAATTGATTATTTTACTGGTTATATATCAATTTAAAAATACATAACAACGAAAATTGGTAATATTCCGCTAAACGAACTAATTTAAAGCTATAAAATATAACCAACTTTCCGGTAACATGTTACAAGTAATATTCCTTCAACGTGGAACATCCATTTCCCGTTTATTAAACATCGGAAGTACATAAAGTCTACACTTCAACCGGATATCTTCACGAGAAAATTTCTCGAAAAATCAAAATATCTTTATGATATTTCACAATTTTATCTTCGTAGATTTTTTTATAGAAAAAATTTTAATATAATTTTATTATAGAAATTGTTCCTTTCAACTTTCAACAGAATATTAATATTTATATTATCAAATATGGGAATACCAACATAAAAAAAACATTTATATATTACCATAGTTTTGAGAGAATTTCCATATGTATTCCTTGAATAATTTTGAATATTAGACGATTTATGATTGATTTTCTGGACAATATTCCTTTATTCATCTATAAATTTACTTCTATAAAATATCTAAATCCATGTTCAATGTTTCTTCCAACCATATAATCGAACTGATAAGCTCCATGCCCTAAGGACACTTCACACTTATCGAGATTTCACAATGTAGTTTTGAGATTATGCAAAATCCCGGTATCTAACTAGACCTTGTTATTTTTCAATAATCTTTTTCTTTTATCTCGAAATGGTTCTTCAATAATACTGATAACAGAATTGTATGAAGCTCGATTGGGTTCGATCTATAGCACTATACTTTAATCTCGATTTATAAAAAAAAAAAAACCAAACAAACCGCAATGAAACAGTAATGTGTACAAATGGTGGATGCGCCGGGCGACAAAATTCACTCATTATACGATTAAATCATACAATTTAGATAACCGGAAATTGTTTTCTGTTGTTTTCATTGATAAGTGACTTTAGATACAATAACGTGATAATATCCAACCGTAATTCAGAAGATTACGTTTCAAAAATCTACGTAATATTCGTTATTCTTAACATTTCCATTTCGTGGATGAAATAATCACAAAACACGTTCAATGGCTAATGATAAGAAGTTGCTTTGATGATTTGTTTGTCAGATTCAAACAGTCATTTATATAATCCGATAGAAAATAATGTGCTTGACATAAAGTCGTTGATATTTATTACAATTTGTCCAAAAACTAGATGTATATAAAAAAAATGTATTTGGCTTCTCTAGTTGTGATAAAAACTACTTTGAGTTAGTTTTATGCGTTTCTTGTAGTAAAACAAACAAAATTGGTGTGTTAAATATCAAAAAAAATTCCTGAAATTTTGTCGAATAACAGTCAGTCGGACTTTCGCTTCTTTTGAGCAATTAGTATTATCCGAAAACATTTCCAAGATGGAATTGTATTTTTTTTATCCTGTAATCAAATAAGATCTTTTTTGATAAGGATTTTGTTACGTATCAAATTACATTGTTTATAAAGGGATTGGTTGTTGAACAATCAAGTTATCCATTTTGAAAGGGACTGTCATCTTGTTTATAGTTAACTAGAGAATCGCTCCCAATTATATATTAAAATAATCTATATAAATTGTTGTTATTTATATATATTTTTTAATGTTTATTATTTATTGCATTTATAAAATACAGTAGCGACGTGTTGTGCATGTGGAACTGCATCTAGTTACAACTTTATTGAGATTTAGGAAGTAAGTATAAGTCGTCAGCTTTATATTAATATTTGGCAACAGCTGTGGTCTTTTAGAGTGAACCTTTATAATTAAAGGTTATGTAGCAATATGCTAATAAAAACAAGCGATTCGACAAGGGTCACTAACAATATTTCCACAAAAAAATATTTCGAAAATTCGACAAAATTGCGATAAAAAAACATCAACTCCACACTGAATTATTTTATTTATTCCAAACACATACGTATAAAACTACAAAGATAATAAAGACGAAGTGGAGTCGTATAAGTGAGAAACGTTACAGAATATTCCCCTGCGGTGACATTAATTCGCTTCACTTGCCTTTAATTTTCAATCCTTTTCGAAAAGATTTTTCACAGGAAACATGTTCTAGAACATACAAATCCACCACCGATAAATTCAACATGAACGACAATATAATTAGAACTACACGTGAATAATTTTCATCTTGTTCAATTATAGTGGAGACTTTACTGTTTGATTTATTTTATATTGCGCCGCTTAAATGCAATTTTTATCATTAAATTTTTCAATTATTCCCAAGTTATTATTAGCGAAATTATAGCTGAACCATAAAATTCATTTCTTCAATAAAAGACGTTTGAATTTGAAATAATGCAATTAATGTTGACTGTTGGGCTAAGAGGGGTTGGATTCTCCTTTTTTTTTTTTTGGAAGGTTATACATAACCCTCAGAAACGGCAATAAAATTCTATTGTTTCTGATTATTCAAGAGCGTTCATCTTGAATTTAGGTTGCATATAAAAAAAAACAAAAACTGGCGCTTTTTTACGTTTCTATATTCTGATGGAGATCGCTTTTTTTACAAAGACAAAAAATTAGCAAACTAATGACACGAACCCAAAAAAAAAGCTCTATTAAATTAATCTAATTATCTGTAGGTAAATTAGATTTATGTGAATAAATATAAAATGGAAATGATTTCGAATAACTGCCATTTCAGTTCGTACTTGTTTAAATTGAAATAATAGCAGTTTGCTGACAAGTTCGAAATGGAACTATTAAGATGTGATGTATTGGTGAAGTTCAATTTTCAAGGCACATCATTAATGTAAATTTACGGACATTGATCTGAAAACTTCTGAAACGTGAAAAGAATCACAACTTTTCATTGATGTGTTTACATCGTCAACATTGTTTTTGTTTTTTTTATATAACTTATTGTCAAATTAAGATAGATTTTCTATTAACAATATCGTTGTTGATTATCGATTGTTTCAAATATGTTTTGATTATTGAATATTTAATGTTAATAGCATATCAAATCCAATTATATAAACTGAATGACAACCAAATAAAGGTCTCTCGAGGAAATCTAGTTATATGAAAATGAATGTCTGTCATCATATGCGACATTTACATTTTGAATTATCCGATAAAATCACCAACAATGGGAAAAAACTCCAAACGAAATCCATTCTAAGGGAATATCTTTTTCAAAAAAAAAAAAATAAATTCGAAAATAAATATTCATAATCTGATGTAGGATAAAGGTCATTAACAGACCAGAATAAAGTTAAATCCATAGAGGCGTACATCATCAGTTGCAGAGGATTGAAAGTGTATTCGAACGAGAGTAAATGAGTTTCACCGCATGAACTGTCAACAACAAATTGTACGAGAAACATTAAAATTTATGCAACTTTGCACTAAGTATGAGATATAAGATTTCAAAACGGCTTAACGTCGCTCCAATATTTATATTAATGTTGAAGCCTAAATTCGAACCATCCCACGTTTTACTTCGTTCAAATTCGGCTATTTTGATTAGTTTTATTCAGTTATAATTCTCATTGTTCGATATTGTTGTAGATTGAAAATTTCGAATAATTCGAGAGGTATCCGTATTTTACGATTCAATTCCTATAATTGTTGAGGTTTATTTGTATAGTTTTATTATGATAAAATAGGGGTCGGTGGATGAGCGATGGAATGGGTCGCATTGATGAATATTTTAGACGATCATGTTCAACAGAAATGAAAATACTTCAAATACCAGAAGGACCCATCGTTTGTTATTTGATTATTTTTCACGAGCTATTTGTGAATGCGTGAAACGCACAAACTAATCCTTAAAATTTCAACCGCAAACCAAGAAAAATTTCGATATTTCTCTCTATTACCGTCAACATCCCATTTTATATTATTATTATTTTTATTTTGATAAATTTTTACAACATTAAACCCCAGCAAATTTGCCTCCTAAATCTGTTTTAGATGTATGTTTTCACTTGAACATATCTTAAGGGAGATATTTAAAATTCAGTAGAGATTTGGTAAAGGGATCGATGAGGTGGAGGCGTTGGCTGTGGTGCATCGCTCTAAGGCTGGCCATCTGTCATCCTGACGAAAGTATTTCGCGACGCAACTAGATAAGTGTGCGTGTTGCGTTGAAAGCCTTACCAACATTGAAACGCTACTTATCCCTGTTGGCGGTCCATATGTTCTTTACCCATATAACAGGAAATATATAGAAATTTTTTTTGTATTATTTTTGTTATTATTTCCACGTTATTGTTAGAAGTTCACAAAGATTATATTAATTCCTTAGAGAAACTTTGTTTTCGAACTTTTACACTCTTTTTTCCGGAATTTTCAAACATTTGCCGGTTTGTTCTCAACTGTTAGCCATCGAATCATCGATTGTTTTTCATCATACATAATCGTTCCCATGAGATCGACTTATAGACTTCAAGTAGAAATTTTTTGTTAAATATCGCCGAATTTATCGATTTCAACTTACAGAAAACGATTTTGTCGTTCGAATTTTCGCTGTCTGGCCACTGGAAATCGGCTGGAAATGATCAGAACTGTTTCTCTAATATATGCGCTTTCAGTGCTGTACCAGATACATGTACCTTGTCTCACTAGGGATTTATTGCAAACGTTTTACTGGATTTATCCGAAAATACCAATTGCTCTCTACCGGTTTGATTTCAAATGTAACAACATTCAGAAAACTAACATATCTTCCATGGCAATTTCAAACAAATATTAATCGAATAGTATTTTAATGATTAGTCTATAATTGAATTTGCTTCACATATTTTCTATAATTACAAAACCGCTAAAATATCCTGTAAGCGTTTCCGAACATTCCACTAAATCACACTTAATAACTATGCGAAAAACTAACACCTTCATTTATCATTTCATATTTTACCGGTTTTTATCTGATTTGCAGCTAATTACTTTCATCCAGCATCCCCCTTTTTCCGTCTAAAATAACATTTAAATCGAATTAAAAATATGCTTATTTTGAATAATAGAACTTGAACTGATTATTCTATTTTGTTTTGTTTTTATTTTTTTGGTGGTGGTGGTGATGGTGATTTTACATATATGGTTTCACTTCAACAGCTTTGTTATCAGGAACTTTAAAAACATACCAACGAGCCGGTTGTGACGATGAAGTGGTTACATTGAAATGTCCGCCAGGAACAAAAATATCCATCGAGTTAGCCCAATATGGCAAGTCAGCTCCGTCCAAATCACTATGCGGCCCTAAAACAACACAATCTGCAATTGCAAAGACATCATACAATTACAACGTATCGTGTTTATGGCCCAACTCCTTACAGGTCAGTATTCAACATGAATGTTTCATTTTCGTTTTTTTGTTGTTTTTCACCGTTCTGGTCTCGGTTTTTATTACTGTACTGAAACGAATGTAGCACAATTGAACGTAGCGAAAGGACTAAGGTCATTTTTTAGACGTAAATAAATAAATACACGTCTAATTGTGTTGAATTTGTTTTGAATTAATAAAATCATTTAATAATTAACAGATAATTGTGTGCGTTGTTATTTAACATGATCAATCCTTAAAAACAAACTAACATATTTTTGATTGCAGAATTCGCTTTTTGGTTTTAACAAATATAGTCCAAATCGTCCAAAATTTTTTTTTCTTTTTAGCAACTACGATTTCCATTTGAAGGCACAATTGGCAAGTATTCAACGATTTCTCTGGTTTTGTTCAATGGTGGTGGAGGCGGTGGCATCATTATTTACGCCGGAAAAAAAAAACGAAAATCCTCAAAAATTCACAATTTATTTTCTATACAGTGTGTTTCACTTCACATGAAACCACTCAAATAAATATTTATTGATAACGCAATTAAAATAAAATTTTTACCATTGATAGAGGTCAAGATTTATCTTTTGTGGGAATAAATCTCGATGACTCCTATCGATAATAAAAGTTTTAATCTAATTGCGGCTTCATGTAAAGTGACACACACTGTATATGTATAAATGTATAAATAATATATTACAATTTGAATTAAATGAACGACAATTATCGAAAATTACCGGATAAACCGCGACTAGAATCATGTTGAATTGGGCTTTATATTAATAATAGAGCTTTAAATATATAAGTAAACATTTCAAAAGCTTAGCTTGTGCTTATTTACAGACCAAATGGGAGGAACAAGGAACCTGGGGAAGAGTAAGTGATCATTATGCATAATAACGTCTATGTATATTCAGTTGTTTAGGCACAGCTACGCGACGCTAAGACAATCCAACGAACAATGTATGGCTTATGTTATTTTGCTTTGATTGTTAAGCTACTTTCTACGACATATTGTTTTTTTTTTTTATATTTATTTATTTGGCAATTGTTTTTTTCTTTCTTGTATCTATACATACATATAAAACAAACTTGAAACTTCCAATTACACCCACATTTAAACTGAATTTGAATAATTATCATTATTAGAGAAATGCGCAGTTGTTTTTTGGGACGATTCAAGATTGTATTCACAACAAAATTACAACTATGATTGATTTGCTTTATTTTAGAATCGATTTAGCTGACTGAGTGAAAAAATAATTAACATATTTGCTCTACTAACAGATTAACACTAAGCATGTAGGTAATGCGTTTATTTTGTATGATAATTATTCACTATATAATTGGCTTTATTTGAACAATCTGAGGGTCTTAACAGCCGATCTGACTGACGGTACCTAGTACTCGTTGTTGCAGACTGTCGTCGAGGCCTGTCAAAAGAAGCCACAATGTAAATTTACAACATCACCAAAAACATTCGGCGGTGATCCATGTCCTGGTGTACGGAAATATGTTGAAGTTGCTTACAAATGTCGACCATGTATGAATCAAAAAATATACCGATAATTATAATAATGAAATCTTTATTTTTTATAATTGTGGTATTTTTCAGATGAATTTCGAACTAAAGTTGCTTGTGAAAATGAAAAAATCCAGTTGAAATGCAATCCGAATTCTCGAGTTGCTGTATTTAGTGCCAGTTATGGTAGAACGCAATATGAAAGTGTCCAATGTCCCCAACCTCAGGGTGTTCCTGAAGAGAGTAAGTTTTTTAAGAAACTCTCCAATCAACTCGAACAAATATTTGAACAAAACTTCAAATATCTTTTACAGCATGTTTAGTTAGTTACGCTACAGAAACTGTAATGCAACTTTGTCATGGTAAACGTAGCTGTGAATTAGCAGCCGACATCAGTACATTCGGTAGTCCTTGTAAACCGGAATCACGAATGTACCTAAAAGTAGCCTACACTTGTGGTAAATGAAGCAATTAAATAATCGATATTGATTGTGTGGAATTTTTTTTAATTTTTAATTTTAGTACCGCGCAAAGTGTTAAAAGAACAATACGAAGGTCCATTGGAGCCGGACGAAATCGAAACAGATCAGGATTTTTCTAACGATGATGACGACTTTGAACCGTACGATACAGCAGGTAACGAATACATAAGAGAATCAGCAGCAGTACCACCAGTACCTGATATTGATGTTAAAGGCAAAAATTTAACTAAAGATCCATCAAATATAAACGTCAAAAGTCCACCACACAAAACAAATGGACTCGATTTTGGTGAGTTTTTTTACAAAAAAAAAAAAAACACAAAAAAATAATTTATGGATAATACTTCGACTTGTGTGTATGTGTGTGTGTGTATCGTTCGAATTTAAAATAAATAACAGAACTGTATCGGTTAATAATGGCGATGTATTTCAATTAAACCAAAAACAAATTTGTTTCAATTTCGTACAAGCCATTCAATTTCCGGGGTTGAGGTTATTTGTCAATACTGATGTCTTTCAGCCGGACAAATTTCTTAGAAAATGAACCGGCGTTTTTTGCTAATTAAATTTCAGTTTAGTAAAATTGGAAAATTTTCAAACTCAACAATTTATTTCATTTAATTAGACAGAAATTCGATTTTAAATAAAATAAAATTAAACAAAATTCGTACAACTGTATACGAATCAGTAAAAGTTGCAGAAACTCTATAGCCTCTGGAGAATATAATATGACATTTTTAAGTAAGTTGTTGCTTTTCGAAATATATGAAAGTGTTATATTTTCAAATTTTGACCTCTTTTCGAGACATCAATACTTGTTTATTATTCATATCAAGTTTTTATGATGTACATACATACATGTAAAGGCTTTTTTATATTTTATTTTCCAACAATTCACGCTTATTTTTTTGAATAAAAATCACCGCCTATGTGCCAATTACAATAATAATAAAAATAATGAAATCACACAAATCGATGTATAGTTTTTGTGTTGTTGTTTATGTTATCAATTTCCGAAACCTTAACAATATGTCAGTATATCGTGATCGAAATAGAGACTATTATACTTAGTGATTTATCATGTAGAAGATACTTATAGAAATTCAATGTAACAAAGTTTATGTTGAATGTTTGTGTTGTTGGATGTCCTTTGTTACGGTTTCGGTATTCGTCTATTGACAGAAAGCACGTCAAAGGCATGGTCAGTTTGCATGTTAAGCTTCTGCTTGGCCATTGACCGTATTTCAACGAGCAAAATTTTTGGTAACTATCTATACAAAAAAAAAAAAAAAATCAAATCTCACAAAATTAATAGCTTTAACCACAAATATACATATATAGAGTGTCCCATCTAAAATATGTTTATTATTATCATTATTATTATTTTAAATGAGACACTCTGTATTCATAATAAGCATGTTTGATTAAGAGCCATTAAGAGTCTTATTATCGATAATAAAAAATTTAGGTCTTGGTAAAATGGCTCTTCTTCAATTCATCTGATATTTGGTTGCAGCCTCCTTTCAGCCTTATACATCAATTCCTAACCTATTCCGTCCATCTCGCGTTCCTTCTATGCAGAAAACAACTAAAGATTTGCCAGCCAACGTTATCACAGAACCAAATTGTACAATTACGGTGTATACAGGCGAGAAAACTAGGGTGGTTGGATTTATATCTGAATGGATAAATGCATACACATTTGTTTCACGTAAGTAAAATACAATGCCTGTTATGCTGTCGCTCTGCTCTCAACAAGAATGAATTGTTTTAGTTCTTAGTTTATTTTACTTCTATTATTATTATTATACTCATTATCAATGTGTGATATTTATTGGTTATTTTGTATTTTGTTTTTCAGAGAATCAAGAACGTTTTTATTTATATTTGATTGTAAGCATCGCAGCTGGTTTATTATTATGCTTAACAATTCTAGTTGGTCGTCTATTAATTCAACGACATCGTGCTAGACGTGAAGCCAAATTTCATGCTACAAATATAGCCGATCATACATTACCAAATGGTTTTACAGATGATATCAGTGAAGTTGATGCTGATATTGATTTAACAACACCATTACCAACAGTAGCTGTACATTCAACATCTGTACCAGTTGGTAGTATTGCTGAAGTAGTACGATATCCTCATGTACATTCGCATACATTAAGACGACCATTAACTGATAATGATAATGATATACCGCGAAGTTTGAATAATAGCAATACACATTATTATTATGGGTGACCAGAATGCCCGGGACGTGGCGTTATACCAACATCACCAACAACGTCAACGTGCCCGGGCCAACGTACATATTGCTTTTAGTGATGGTCAGTGCCCATAAGACCCATGACCAAAGATAAACAACCTCAAGACTATTGTGAATATTTATAAATAATCTATACGAATTGTAATTACAAGTTATCGTTTCTATCACT
>JAZBGZ010000015.1:26764-41789 GCA_037414795.1 Stenodera caucasica
ATTGAGAAAAAAAAAGCCAATTTGAGTAATATCATTTGTTTTATATATTTAAATGAACCTTTATAAAATAAAAGAGTACATTATAGATATTAAATAAATGTAAACATGTCTATGTGTTTCTATAAAACTGGATGTTTTGTATAATAAAAACGATTAACCAATTATTGAACCAACAAAATTCAGTATAATAACAAACATTAAAATATGATTAACATTATTAATAATACCAGACGATTCACATTTGCCTTTAACGAATTTAGCACCAGTTGTACATTGACATTTACTATTACGACAATAGAAAGTATCGCCTAAAGTTGCTGTACATTCTAATCGTGTCGTACAATAAGACATGTATTCTGTAAATAAAAAATTTGGCAGTTATACTGTATCGAAATCGACTTGCCTCGATAGTTGTAACTCATCTCAACTATCAACGTTTAGAGTCGAATGGATTGTTACCTTTATTCAAAAAGCATTTGCCTTTACTTTCTGCATAGTTAGCGATACAGTTGCAATGGTTTTTTTGACATTCGGAGTTTTTAACCGGACATTGCTCGTTGACGTCACAATCACCACCAATACCATCAGAATCTTTAATCATAATTGCCATTATGAAATAGTTTAAAATGTTTAATTACTCACATTTATAGCATTTTGTATTGCCGGTTGTTTTCGATACAGTGTAACCTTCGTCGCATTCGCAAATACTATTATTACTACAGTGGGAGTTTTCTATCGAGCAAGTGAATTCGTCGTTACATTTACTACCAATATCTATAGAATAATTAACAAAAATTTTTGTAATTGTTCATGAAATTGTTGAATTACTACTAACCAGGCATACATTTGCCATTTTCTTCTCGATAATTCTCTTTACATTTACATTTCTCATCTAAACATTCGCTACCTTTAACTCGATCTTGACATTGTAAATTCGTTGAACAAATATCAGAATTATCGCGATGTTTTTCACAAATTTCATATGTTTTATCATAATCGGCAATTTGACTACATTTACATTTTTCGGTGGTGCTACAATAAGAATATGGCCCCAAAGCGTAGCACCATTCTTTCGATAAACAGTTCCAATTAGACTCGCTCATAGCTGCAAATAACAATTTAATACTCGAAAATTTACAGTAATTATTTTTTAACTTACATTTAATACAATTTCTATTACCGTCACTTGTAAAATAATAATCACGACAATAACAGGCGCCATTTTGACATTTACCTGGTTTTATTTTACAATCCCTATCGATTTTACAACCCACATCAACCCCAATTTCTGTAATTTTCGGACATTATTAGTTTGGAGTCATAGAGTCCGCTCAATAGTGCAATTTGCCAAAATTTGATCTCGATCTCGATTTATTCGAGTGGGCTCCGCTAGATGGCATTAATAGAAAACTTTAGTACCCATATAAGGGTACTGTTGTCTTAACCATTCAAATTAACATAAATAAATTAATACTTATATATGCGGAAGACTCTTTCGCTAGCCATCATTTTTCTTTGTTTATCGCCGTTGCTAAGGAACACACGTATTCATCTCAAATGAAATTAGTTGTAATATTAATAGTGTGAAAGTATTGTTGGCTGCGAAAAAGTATTATGTTGCTTAGTAGCGGCAGTAAAAAAGTTGTCTAGCGAAAAAGTATGGTGCTCCTCAGTAATGGGAGTAGTTTCATGTCAAGGTCATTCCAATTCACTAGTCTCACTTCAATAAGTATCGAGATCGAGATGGCGCTTGATTCGAGGATTAACGTTACATATTGAGCGGACGTAGATTTGATCATCAATACAACCTCCAATACAAGTTGTACCATCCGCATTGTAGAAATAACCTCTTTTACAAATACAATTTCCCGTTTTCGTGTAACATTCCGAATTTGCTATTTTTTCACAATCACCATTATTTGTACAACTTGTCATTTTCCCATTGAAATTTCCAAAATGTGTCTGTTCAATATTTCCGTTAAATTCAACGAAATTCTTCGCTATTGTACATCTACCCAAATGACAAATGGCATTTTGAAATTGACAGTCAGCGTTTATAGCGCACAAATCTCCATGTTCTAGAAATTCACGATTTAGTCGATATTTTTGTATAATTATAAATTTGCCGCTTTCAGGCACGTACTACAACGAAAAAGTCTAAAAAGAGTTCGGTCGGGACTCGAACCCGAGACACGCTAGACTTGTTCGTCGAACAATCCTCATCTCCATCTTCAAACTCGATATGAATTCGATTCAATACAACTTACTTTTAGCAATTCTTCTACAATCGATATTGTTACGATTATAATAATCATCAGCACAGGTACATTTACTATCTTTACAAATTAATGATAACGGATTATAGCCATCGTGACAATCTAAAGAGTCTGTACAATCACCACCTAAACCGGCGTATTTTCTACAGCCACCTTGATACCATCGAAAACCGTCTTTACAAATACAATGATAATGATAACAGCCGCTATTATCGCCTAACCATTCGCATTGTTCATCTTTGCTACATTCACCGAGGTATGCGGTGACGTCTTCAACAATTAAAATTAATTTATAATAAACCTTAGAGAGCTAAGCATTGTTTTATTTATACGCACAATTTAAAGTTTCTTCCTTCCCATAATAGCTCAGATTTTGTGAAGTAGCAATACCTAAAGAATAATTCAATTGTTATCTTATCATAATGTGTTAACACCTGCAGTTGTTAAAGGACGATTTAAATCTAAACACCTGCGGTTTAGATTAAAAATAATTCATTTTTTTATCAATAAATCGAAAATTATGTTTAATTATTTATTAATAATTTCATCAATAAACAAATTAAGCAGAAAATACTCACAATTCGTTATAAATAAAAGCGAAATAAATAATAGTAACGATTTCATATTGCCTCTAATGATAGGAGAACGATACTGATGATAAGAACAATGATCGTGAGTTATTCGATTGATTTCAGATAATTCCCACTTATAGATTTTCGATATAATCGATTTCTTTATTACCCAAATGTACAAATAATGTTCGTAATCTTTGTTGAATTTTCACCATATCGGGGCAGGGTGGTTTCGAATTTTTGTACAATATTTCTATAGCTTTGATGAATAGTTTCATAGCTTCACGATTTTCACCATTATTGTACAATTCTTCAGCCCGTGGAAGGACCAAAGTCAGCTCCTATAACGATTTCTATCAGACATGCGGGTCTATTGTCGGTAAAATAGCCACATAAAAGTGGTCATTTTACCGGAATAGACTGTAATTTTTCGAAATTTATATTTACAGAAAGTGCTCTCAAATACGGAAAAACTTTCGTTGTATTGTTGCAATAATCGCATTGGAAATAAGGACAAAAATCGTCTTTATATAAAACAAATTCAAACGGACAATTATCAGTTTGACAGCCCAATTTGAGCTGATTTGGCTCCATTTGTTCAAATAATGGCCATTCTTCTTGACACGGTTTACAATAACAATCAAACCAATAACGTTCTTTTAGATAACAACGACGTTCATTTATATGAGTTGTTGTATAAATTGGACCATAATTTTCGTAAATTATATCACCATTTTTAACTGGTTTTATTGTACGAACTATCATTTTATTACCAATATTATATCGTACAATGCTCGGTTCGCATGAATGATTAAATAAAGCTAAAGTTGGATAAAGTCCAGCTCCGATGTACTCATTTTTGTAAGTCGTTTCAATACCGTTTATTAAAGACGGCTTATTTATATTTCGCATTTCTGATATTTCATGCGAATTAAATTGTAAAATTTGCAAATGTCTCAATATCAAACTACCAATAAAACATTCATCTTCGTTCAAACAATCATCATTGGTGTTATTGAAATAATTTGTTAATTTCAACAATCTCAATAAAAATACTGCCATAAATGAATAATGAACTAATTCACCTTTTTTCCTTAAATTCTCATTTCGACATAGAAAAAAAGCTGTTAAATAATCATCGGAGCGGTATAATTGATTTTTAATTGGAATTTTTTTACAATTATCCTTCATAAAGTCTTTTAAAACTTTCTTTTTTTGTGTAAAATATCCCAAAGGATGTTGTGTTATCATTCTCAATGCCATTGAACAATTAATTGAAGCACCTGAATCGAAAATAATCGGTTGTATTTTACATTCGAATTTATGATAGGACGAGTTCGCTTTTCTTTCACAATTTAAACTACAAAATACAACATAACCACATTTCGGACAAGCTATCGGTTGTTTTATTGATAAACAACAATATTGACAATTTGTTAGGGTGTTATCAGATGATACAACCGCACAATGGGGTAGTTCTTCAACAATTACAGTACCAGTTTCGATATCATCGTAGGCCCGTGCGTAACGTCCTAATAATGGATCGAAATCAAAGTAAATATTCTTATGTGCTGATATATATTCTTTGTTGCCGCCTATGAATATTTCTGAATTCAATACAGGAACTATTTCGGTGTTTTTAGCTATTTTTTCGATTTTATTTCGCGATTTATTTATTTCGTCGATTTTTCGAGCGAAACCGATCTCGTCCAACTGAGCATGCTTCAAACTTGATATTGCAAGATTATAAGCTTCATCGGCATATTTATTATTTTGTAATGCTTCATAACATTTGGCTTTTCTCAACCAAATTTTATAGTGTAATCGTTGTGGATAATTACCAATCGCTAAAACGTAATCAATATCGTCGAATACTTTTCTATATTGTTGTAATTCAAAAAATGCAGCACTCCGATTTGATACCAAAATCGTCAATAATTCCCTACCTTGTTCTAATAATAAATCAATAAATATTAATAATATAAAACAAAAGATAATATTCGATAAATACCAGAATCTTGAGGACATTTTATTATTCCATTATTATAAATTTTGATAGCTTCATTATATTGTTTGTTAGCAAATAATTTATTACCGTTCAATTTTTCTTTTTCCGCAATTTCATAATTTTTACCATTATCACAAAAATCGATTGGAATTATTTTAGCGTAATCATAAACAATTTTGATTCGTTCATCTTCACGTGTTGTTAATTTAAATTTTTCTATATCGTCATTTGTTAATTTTTCTATAGATTTTTCACAATACTTTTGAAAATGATTTGTTTGTTTCATGACTGATCTTCAACTGGATTCCACCACCGGCGTCTCTCCACGATATTATTTTTAGTAATAGAGCTTCTCTATTTTTAAAACAATTAGATCTAAACCGCCGTCTAGAAATTTAACAATTACAGCAAATATTCGAACAGATTCAAAGGTATTGTTTGTGGTTTTACCCAGTAAATTTAGCCCAAAAACCACCGATTTTTTTTAACAATCTGTTAATTTCCCAATTTTCTAGATACTGTAATTATGTTGATCATTTCGAATTTAGCGCCTATCGGCAATTCTAACAATCATACCAACTAACTGTCTCGACAGTAACCAACCAAAAATTAAAATTCCCCTAACTGGGGGTCATTTGTATTTTATCGGTTAAAATGTTTTTGATTAATTTGATACGTGGAAATCCAACAATTTCTCATCCCTCTCAGTTGAAAATATCCATTTTTGAATTAAATTTAATCAGTTTAAGTATATAGAAAAAAATGCATTTAAGGTTAGTTTCTAATGAAAGTAAAAACAAGAATATATCATGAATAATATTGTTTATTTTAAATTTTTTTTATAAATTTCAGACAATTGAATTCAAAAGTTCTAAAATGTCTGTGAGAAATCTCGATAATCGTAAACTGAAGCATCGAAAATTAGGTGATTTTGAATTGAATGGGCGTAAAAGGATGAATAAAAAATATTTAGAAGTTGTAAGTTGAACAATAATTTTTGTCAAATTTTCATTATTTTTATTATTATAGTGGGACGATGATTCAGTCTCCGATACTTGTACATTATTGAATCGTGATGTAAGAAATTCAGATGTTATAATACCAGCACAAAAAGAACCATTATGGGCAACAGCAACTCAGATGTTTGTACCATTTTTATTAGCCGGTTTCGGTATGGTGGCAGCAAGTTTATTACTTGATAAAGTACAACATTGGCCAGTTTATCAACAAGTATCTGAAGTGTACATACTAGTACCAGCCTTATTAGGTCTTAAAGGCAATTTAGAAATGACATTGGCATCAAGACTATCAACACATGCTAATTTAGGACATTTAGATACAAAAAATCAAATGTTAAGTTTGATTATTGGCAATTTAGCCTTAATATTGTGCCAAGCTATTGTTGTTGGATTTTTAGCATCAATAGCTGCTGTTATATTTGGCTGGGTACCATATGGTATTATTAATATTAATCATGCATTATTATTGTGTGCTAGCAGTATTGTAACGGCATTTGGTGCTAGTTTTATATTAGGTATAATTATGGTTGGCGTTATATTATGTTCGCGTTATTTTAACATAAATCCGGATAATGTAGCAACACCAATTGCTGCTAGTCTAGGTGATTTGACAACATTAGCATGTTTATCATGGTTGGCTAGTTTATTTTATAAAACAGTTGATAGCCATCCATGGTTAACTAGTTTAATTATTATAATTGGTTTATCATTTGTACCAATATGGGGTTGGATAGCTAGCCGTAATGAACATACATATAAAGTTTTATTTAGTGGTTGGTCACCAGTTATTGCTGCTATGATGATAAGTAGTGTTGGTGGTTTAATACTTGATTTTACAGTATCTAAATATAAAGGTGTAGCAGTATTTCAACTAGTCATAAATGGTGTTGGTGGTAATTTAGTTGCTGTACAAGCTAGTAGAATATCAACTCAATTACATAGTTTAGGTAAACCTGGTCAATTACCAAATAATATGCAAGTATGTATAAGTCCATGTTCGGCATTCTGTGATAGTAAAGAAACAACACATGCTAGTACTGCACGTATGTTAATGTTAATGGTTATACCAGGACATTTAATATTTTCATATACAATTAGTTATTTAGAAGCTGGTCATACATCATTCACAATCATATTTATGATTGTTTATTTAACAGCAGCAATATTACAGGTATTTTTTCTACTTTATATTGCACAAGTAATGACGTTAAGTATGTGGATACATAATATTGATCCAGATAATTCAGCTATACCATATTTAACGGCATTAGGTGATTTACTTGGCACATTATTACTCGGTATTGCCTTTCAATTTCTATTTCTTATCGGCGATCGTGATAGCGACGTTGGTGATTAAATGAATATTTTATTGCCTTCATTCGACAGTTAATTGTTGTGATTTTTCGATTATAAAGTTGATCATATTTTTTTTATCGTGTATTTCATATTACACGACTATAGTTGTATTATTATATTGGTGCTAATGTACTGTAAATATCATTACTGGACTATGATATATTATTGAATAAATTCTTGAACATATTCTATTTTTAAATAACTCATAATATAAATAACTATTCAATCTAACTTATGTCGTATGCAACTTTATATAACAGTTGTATACAGTTGGTTGCCTATCTACTAAGATTTTCTTTTATAAATACAAGGGTGATCGATAAATTTTCTAATTAAATCAAGTAATTTTAGCGAAATTCGTGTTATAATAGCATCAATATTGTATGTCTTCTCAATATTTATCTTGCGGAAATTTGTAATCTAGATCTAGTAATTTAAAATTTGATTATAATTGGAATATACCGGGGCTGTTCGAGAGGTGAATTAATCTCAATGGCGATAAAAATTCCAATTTATTCACTAGCTCGTAAAAGTTCAGTTTTGTACGAATTCTCATAAAATTTTGCAAAAATTATTATATTTTTTGATAATTTCCCATTATCAATGGATATAAATATCTGTAATTTTTGTTGAAATTAAGGCCACAGTAACATATGTTTAAATGGTTAATTATACAAAATAGTCGACATAAATACATAAAAAAAAAGACGTTGAAATTGTGGTCACGTATTATAAAACACTACGGAAGTGAAATGCGGCGAGATCACTAAATCCGGACATTAATTGCAAAATAATAACTCAAGGCTCTCGTTCATATAGCAAAATTCATGGGCCATTTTCACGCATTTAAACGATGTTGTGAGGGCGTAATAGTATAATGACCATAATAACGTATGGCTATTGCCGGACAATTGCACACATAAAACAGTTTAGAGTAAGACATACAATTGAAAGGTGTAATAGAGTTTTATAAATACTTTGAACGTAAAGGAAATTTACAAAACGAAATTTCTTTACAAATCGATCTTCTTTTTGAACTGTTAAAAATCAATTTGGAGATCGTATTGATCTTGTCTTGCTTTAAACTCGAAAATTACCTCAATTTAGATCGAGTTTTCTATTTTCACCTCATCCGGTGTTAATTTTATAAGTGATCTATAGATATAATTAAATGTTTCGATTGACTTCAATGTGTTTCTTCAAACATAATGTTTTCTGATTATAAATTTGTTTCAATCAATAAGGGGAATTTTACAAATAATTGCAGATGACTACAGGGTGAGTTTTCGATAATTCGTTGAATATTTCTCAATAGCTCTTAGCGAATATTAGATAAAGTCTCAGTTCTGTGTCAGAGATTGACTTACTTTTTACTAGAGCACAGGAAATTTGCTATTATATTCAATAAGATTAACCTAGGCAATAGGCGCTTTAAAATTATCCACCACACTACCATTTGCCGCCAATCTGTTCTCGAAAACGCTTCCTCAATAGCCGATCAACTGGCCCCTTGGACTATTTTTGGAACTCAACTAATCTCATCGTCACTCCAAAAATTGATCTCTTCTCATCAAAACTCCACTCTATTAGATTATTGGACTATTGAGCAGTACAAAGTGACATTTTTGACAAAATTTCCAATTTCACTGAGGCTCTAATTATTATGTCACTTATAAGGGAGTCTAATATGACTGTCGGTAAAAAAAATTCAACCCAATTCAATATGATTTATTAAGAATAACTGGAATAGCACAAAATTGAGGATAATAAGCGACATCCAAAAATTTTATTATTCTATTATTTTGTGAAATATTGCACAATTTACCGCCAAACGGCTCAACTTTGATCTTTTTCCTGGAATTCACGTCATATGCCCTATTGCGCAAACGTATCAATTTCGTTATAGCAATTATTTAGACTAGACAGAATCGATAGCCCTTTAGTTCATCGCACGATGTAGCCGTGTTAATTTCAAACAGGCCCTAGAGCCTAAATTTTTCCTAAAATTAAATCCAATAAGAACTAGCACTACCTAAAAATATTATCTATCGAGATATTGAAAATTTTCGAAAAATTCTAGTGAAGAAAACTATGGATCTGACGCCATGGCCAATACTAATCATATACAAATTTCGACAAAATCACCTGAATTACCATCACCAAGCCCTTCAAGTGCCTTTGATGCTGGTCCTAATAACAATATGGAAATAACACTTGTCAATACACCACAAGATAATAATGATAATGATAATGGCCGATTACCAGATGTTGTCGTTGAAGCTAAAATTTTAGATAATGATCAAAATCAAGAAACCTATTTTTCAATTGCTATCCAAGTTTTTATACCGTTTTTAATAGCTGGTTTTGGTATGGTATGTGCTGGTTTAGCACTCGATAGAATACAGGTAAAAATACAAAAATACACGATTATTTGTTTCAATTTAGAATAATTTCCAGCATTGGCCGGTATTCGAAGAGATAACAGAATTAGTTATATTAGTACCTGCTTTATTAGGTTTAAAAGGCAATCTGGAAATGACATTAGCTTCCAGACTTTCCACACAAGCCAATCTTGGACATATGGACACAACTAAACAAAAAATCAGCATCATTGTAGGCAATCTCATACTTATCCAGGTATATTTATAAATTTTTCATATAAAATCGAAAAAAAACAATTGCGAAATTTTTCCAGTGTCAAGCCATTGTTGTTGGTTTTTTGGGCGCAATCGTAGCTGTCGTTATGGGCGGTATTAAAAGTAATGATGTTGAATTAGATCATGCTTATTTACTATGTGCTAGCAGTCTAGTCACGGTTTCAATAGCCAGTTTTGTATTGGGTTTAATAACAGCTGGTGTTATTGTTTTTTCTAGACATTGTCATATTAATCCAGATAATGTAGCTACACCAATAGCAGCTAGTTTAGGTGATATAACCTCATTAACACTTCTATCATGGGTATCTACGATATTATACGATTCTATTGGTACTCAAGATTGGTTAGCACCGGTAATAATAGCTGGTTATTTACTAGCTATACCATTATGGGTATGGATAGCGAAACGTAACGTTTATACGAAAGATGTTCTATATAATGGATGGACACCAGTTATGGGTGCTATGATGATAAGTTCAATGGGTGGTTTAATATTGGATTTTATGGTATCAAGATTTGAAGGTATTGCTGTATTCCAACCAGTAATAAATGGTGTTGGTGGTAATTTAGTTGCTGTACAAGCAAGTAGAATATCGACAGCATTACATAAACAAGCCGAATTAGGTATATTAATATCGGAAACAAATGCTGATGAAGATACAGTCATATTTATATCACCTGTAACTAGTTTTTGTGGTAAAGGTGTACATTCACGTACAACACGTGTATTAATGTCTATGGTGATACCAGGACATGTTATTTTTATTTATACTATTGATTATATGAAAGATGGTGATACATCACTTAGTTCATTATTTGTTGTTGTTTATTTATGTGCAGCAGTAATGCAAGTAGCAGTCTTATTATATGTTGCTTATATTATGATACATTGGATGTGGAAAAAGAAAATTGATCCAGATAATTCGGCTATACCATATTTAACATCGATTGGTGATCTTTTGGGTATCTCATTATTGGCCATTGCTTTCCAATTTTTATATCTTGTCGATAATACTCAATCTACAGAAGGCGATTAAAATATAACTCTATCAATTAAATATATAAAACAATAAATAAATAAATAAATAAATAAAATTGAATAGAATAATAGAAATAAAATAATATAGACCACTGTTGATCAGTATGTCTTCAACTGATTGAATTTATTTTTTGTGATAAATAATACACAAAATATGACAATAGTATAATATTAACTTGTCAAATGAAAATTGTTATTTAGAAGTGAATATTATTTTATTAATTAAATAGAACAAAATTGATAATAACTGTGTATTTTCTTCGCTGAAAATTACAAACCGACCTATATATTTATCTTCAATAATCCAAATATTCCATCAAATCGGGTTACATAATCTAACGTAATAAAACTAAAAAAATTAATTCCTTAATTCCTTTGTTACGTCAATTACAATTTGATTAGATAATTTTTTAAATATGTATTTGTATGTTTCTCGTCAATTAAACGATTAATTTAAATAAAATTGAGTTATGTACATTATACCTTATTATATGGTAATGTTGTTACGTAAATGGAAGGGCTGATATCGTTGTGACAACCTGTATAATTAGTGTAATACGTTAAATTGAAGACAAAAAAGCTATTTAATGCAATTGGATAAAGACAATTTATACAGACAGGATATTCTCGATTCAAAGTCACGGAGTAAATAGAAAATTACAATGTAAATTGAATGAAGATTTATTGAAAATTACGGAATATTGCAGTAAAATTATCCAATCGTGTATAATTGGTTGCCTATACTCTTTTTATATTTATATAGAATTATTTATTATAAATGCGACTTTATCGATAGCCATTACTTTTACTATTCTCATTATTATAAAATATACTAGAGTTTTTAGATTCGAATTTTGTTTTTATGCAACTTTTGGTTATAATGGTTATGGTGACGAGCCGCCACTGATTGTTGTTAGGTTGGCAGCGGATGATGTGTCATTCGTCCCCACCCGCCAGGTCTGTAATCAGTTGATTTCGTAGGACATGTCAGTGGTCCGCCCGTCTAGTCTACATTATTTAAAGGGTTATAATTAATGAGTTAACGTGTCCGTGTGTATGTGGATCGAAAAATAGACAAAAAAAATTCTATATTAATAGTGTAATTTTTTTTTAAGCGTAGAAAATAAAAAAATAATCATCAAAAATGTTTAGTTGGATAACAAAAGATAACAATAAACATGAAGTTTATGAAAATGTCATCGAAGGTCTTAAAACAATCTACAAAAATAAATTATTACCATTAGAACAACATTATCAATTTCATGATTTTCATTCACCACAATTGGAAGATTCTGATTTTGATGCAAAACCCATGATATTATTAGTTGGTCAATATTCGACTGGTAAAACAACATTCATTAAATATTTATTGGAACGTGATTTTCCTGGTATACGTATTGGTCCTGAACCAACAACAGATCGTTTTATTGCTGTTATGTACGATGATAAAGAAGGTATTATACCCGGCAATGCATTAGTTGTCGATCCGAAACGTCAATTCCGCCCATTATCGAAATTTGGTAATTCATTCTTGAATCGTTTACAATGTTCATTAGTTAATTCACCTGTATTAAAAAACTTATCAATTATCGATACACCTGGTATATTGTCTGGTGAGAAACAACGTGTTGATAGAGGCTATGATTTTACTGGTGTATTAGAATGGTTTGCTGAACGCGTTGATCGCATTATATTATTATTTGATGCACATAAATTGGATATATCGGATGAATTCCGACGTAGTATCGAAGCATTACGTGGACATGATGATAAAATACGTATTGTATTGAATAAAGCTGATATGATTGATCATCAACAATTAATGAGAGTCTATGGTGCATTGATGTGGTCATTAGGTAAAGTACTTCAAACACCGGAAGTGGCTAGAGTATATATCGGTTCATTTTGGGATCAACCATTACGTTATGACGTTAATCGTCGTTTATTTGAAGACGAAGAACAAGATTTATTTAAAGATTTACAATCATTACCGAAAAATGCTGCATTAAGAAAATTAAATGATTTAATAAAACGTGCACGTTTAGCTGAAGTGCATGCTTATATTATAGCTGAATTACGTAAAGAAATGCCGTCTATGTTCGGTAAAGATTCGAAAAAGAAAGAATTAATCAAAAGTTTAGGCGCAATATATGATCGTTTACAAAAAGAACATCAAATATCACTTGGTGATTTTCCTGATATGAAAAAAATGCAAGATACTTTAGCTAATCAAGATTTTACTAAATTTCATCCATTAAAACCTAAATTATTAGAAATTGTTGATCGTATGTTAGCAACAGATATAGCTAATTTAATGGCACAAATACCGTTAGATGAACAAAATAATACGGAAATATCCGGTAATGTTAAAGGTGGGGCATTTGTTAATGTTGAAGATACAATATCACCATTTGGTTATAAAAGAGGTGAAGGTATTGATGCTGGTTCTGGTGAAATTGATTGGATTGTTAATAAAGAAAAACCGAAATATGATGAACAATTCGAAAAAATAGCTAAAGATGGCAAAATCAGCGGATCGGGTGAGATATATTTTATATTATTTAGATAATAAAAATCGATTACTCATACTGATAATCATAATGATGAATCAGATCGAGATTACATAATCACGATCCTTTAATTTATCGCTTTTGAATTTAATATAATAGAAAAACCAATTATATACTAGAATATTCCCCAAAAAAGTGATAAACACTAATATGGTAACCATTAAAATTATTATTACTCGTTCAACTAACTATTAAAACATTGTAAAATTATCTATAACTTGTCCAAACTTTTTAATAATAATAACCATAATAAATGACCTCATTTTCAGAATTTCTTAGTTAATAGAGCATTTTGTCGGTCATTCTTCAACAGAACTTTCACTCATTGTTTTATTTAAATTTAATTCATCAATCAAATACTGATAAATTAAAATTCATTGCATTTTATAACAATATCAAAGAAATAATTATTTAAAAATAGTATCCACTGATATGGTTATCAATATAAAATTTTATACAATTATTGGGGAATTTATTGAAAATGTTCCGCTTCTCGCCAATAAAATCATCTAAATCTTACGAAATATCCACCTCGTTTCGATAAAATAATCAATTGATTAAATAAACATTGATAAGAAATCATGTAATATAATTGTTTAATTATTATATTAAGTGTTGTTGTTTTACTTTTTACTATTTTTATAGTTGCTAAAGCTGAGATGCTTAAATCGAAATTGCCAAATTCTGTATTGAGTAAAATATGGAAATTAGCTGATGTTGATAAAGATGGTATGTTAGATGAAGAAGAATTTGCATTAGCAATGCATTTAATTAATATTAAAATTGATGGAAATGATTTACCAAATGAATTACCAGGACATTTATTACCACCATCAAAACGTTAATTTAGACAAATATAGATGAACATATAATATTTCTAAATTTTTTTTTTTTTCATATTATTTGAAGTATTATCATAATTATTCGTTATTTTTTATTTTCATTTAGTTTGTCACTATCCACAAGTGCTATTTATTAATTACATTTTATCAGTGTGCCTCTTATGTCAATAATGTACAAATTTCAAGAGAAATATTTGCTTTTCTTGACTCCAATACCAAAAGATAAATAATAGAAATTGTTAGTTCTATTAGTTTTCTATCTTTTTATTGCAATAATAGGACTGCATTGTAATAAAATTTAATATAAATAAAGGCGTGATCACATCAACCATTAATACTAACATGAACATGTGATAAAAAAATTATTACTATAAATTGATATATGTATATATTTGTATTATATAATATTGATAATAGATAAAGAAAAAAATGCTTTAAATTGATTCGATATTCTTTTCGTTACATTTTTGACAAATTCTCGTACAATAAAGAATTTTGGAAATTTTATTTTGTTAAATATTTGCACTTGGCGGTAATTCCAATGGCTAAAAAATATGTTCAATTATTTCTATATTATATGCACTTAATTTGTGTAAGAATATTAAGTTGAATAAATTTAAATAATTGAAAGCAATTATTTTTTATTTATAATTCATAACCATTGCTATAGGAAATGTATCATTGGT